>CM053503.1:73586110-73718564 GCA_028627145.1 Eidolon dupreanum | reverse complement strand
ACAGGGGATTGGTTCCAGGATCCCAGCCCCCACCTCCATAGATACCCAAATCTGCAGATGCTCAGGTCCCTTATATAAATTGGTGTTGAGCAATGCATAGTCAGGCCCCTGCCTCTATGAATTCCCAACTATGAATGGAAAATACTGTGTTTGATTTGTGATTGGTTGAGTTTGTGAATGTGAAATGTGGGGATGCAGAGGGCCCTCTGTATATTTATTGAAAAAGAATCCACATATAAATGGACTCATGCAGTTCAAATCTGTGTTGTTCAAGGGTCAGCTGTACTATTATTAGCTCAGTTTTACATTTGAGAAAACTAAGGCACAGACAGCTAAGTTAACCAGTCCAAGGGCACAGAATCTCTGACCCAAAGCCAAGTTCTCAACACTACATTTTACTACCTTTGCTCCCTGTGGTCCAGCTGTACTGAATGACTTCAGTTCTCCAAATGCACTTGCTGCTTTATGCCTCTGAGCCTTTGTCCATGCTGCTCCTCTCTTTCAAATTGCCATCTACATTAGTTTTCTATGGCTGTATAACAAATTACCACAAAGTTAGCAGCTGGGCACAGCATGGTTAGTTCTCTGCTCAGATTCCCACAAGCTAAAATCAAGGTGTTAGCTGGAACTGTGTTCTCATATGGAGCTCAGTGTTCTCTTCCAAGCTCACTAGTTGTTGGCAGAATTCAGTTTTTTCTCTTCCTTTGCAGGCTGCCAGCCAGAGGTTGCTCTCAGCTACTAGAAGCTATCCATATTCTTTGCCATGTGGCTCCATTCATGTCTAAAACTAGCAAAAACAATATCTGGTCCATGATAAATCCTTTCATGCTTCAGATCTCTTTTACCAGGAAAAGCGTAGTCTCTTTAAAAGTACGCCTCATTAGGCCAGTCCCACCAATGGTAATTTCCTTATTGTAAAGTCAACTGATTTGGGACTTTAATTGCATCTGCAAAATCTCTTACAGTTGCACCTAAATTAGTGTTTGATAACTGGGAGAAGTTGTGTCTATGGTGTGGGGAGAGGACCTGGGGATCTGGGGGTACATCTTAGAATTCTGCCTACCACACCATCTCATCTTCAAAACTTAGCTCAAACATTATGGCTTCCTTCAATGCCTCTAAGCAGAGTTATGTTCATCCCTGGTACAACAACAGCCTCCAACACACTCTTAACGTTTGTCCAATACTTTGGTGTAATACTTTTTTTACTGCTCCACTTCCCCAAGCTGGACTGTGAGTTTCTTGAGGGAAGGAACCAAATCTTAGCCATCTTTGTAGCCCAGGCACATAGAACAGCAAAGCAGCCAGCTCCATACATATTTACTGCCTGAGATGTCCCTAAGCTAGTTCTCCAGACAAAAAAAGAACAATGTAATTAGAGTTGCATACATGACATGAAAAGGATTGTTGATGGGGGACAGAAATTCCTTCCTGGGAAGTCTCTGGAAACATCAGTGGTACCCGGTGCTTCCGTGGCTTTTAGCAGAGGGTACCTGCTAAAGGCCAGACAAGTGGGACTTTTGAAACCCCAGAGACAACCACCAGCACCGCTGTGACGGTGAGGCGGATGTGCCACTAGGTGTCACTCCTGATTCAATAAAGAGAGATGCGGGTCCTTAGAAGACCGTGCATGCCTTCTAGTGAAGGGAGCTGGTTAGACGGCCCCCACCCACTGTTTTCTTTTGGTTCACACTCTAAACCATCCTCTCTGTTCTTCAGCTCCTCCCACTGATACAGTCTGGGTTCACAAAAAAGAAAAGAGAATCAGGAGCTGCTAGGGTTGGGGTCACCTGATCATCTAATTCAGCCTTCCCATTTTGTAGATGAGTAACCAGAGCGGGGGGAGGGAGGAACGGGTGGGGGGCGAGGCTTGTGAGCCGAGGGCAGAGCCTGGCTCCGGCCCCACATGGGTCCGCATGCCCCTTCTTACTCTCCGGCCGCCGTGGGGTGGGCCCTGACTCTCCGCCTAAAAGGTGTCCTGGATGGTTCCGCGGGCTACACTGCAGGCTGCCCCCCAAGGACCAGTTCTAGGTGCTCAGGCCGCACTCAGCCTTTTTTCTTTACACGGAGATCCAGCCCAAGGGCATACGGCTCCTGCGCTCCAGAACCAGGAAGGGGGAAGGAGACATGGTCAAAAAGGGTCTTGTATGTCCGTTAGGAGTTGCCATTTCAAACGTCTATTTTTGAACTTAAGGAATGGAGGGAGTGGGTGAAGCATCCTGACTTCCCGGGACAAGGGCGACCAATATCTGCAATTAACCGCAGTCTTTCCCCTTGAGCCCGAGGAAGTTCGGGGCTCGGAAAATGCTTGCGAAGAACGTCTCCTGGGTGGAAGTTTCAGTCCGTCTTTCTTCCCCTCTGCCTTTTCCCTTGGAAGAAGTTGATGTTTACTCCTAAGGTTGGAGACAGACGGAGGACTGCCGAGTTGCACGTGCGGACGCATTTTCCTTCACCCCCCGGAAGAGGGCGCCTTCCCGCGCTCCAGCTCCCCGCCGAGAATCCCTCCCCAACTCCCCCCTTCTCCCCTTCTCTCCTTCTCCCCCACCGCATGTTACCCGCGCCAGGTCCCAGCCTTGCCTGACCCAGGCTGTGGTTACTGCAGCCCTATCCTGGGGATAATTTCGAAGTCACTTCTAGTCTGACATTGCGCACAGCCTCCTGTTCCCTTTGCTCCCAGCAGATTTACTGTTCATTTTATTTTCTTAAGTGAACATTGAAATTCATTTGCATTTCCTGGAACACTAGGTAATAGAGAGGTTACCCGGCTGGAAAGGAAGCTGGCTCAGGTTCCACACTCCTGGCAGGGTTCATCCACAAAGTGAATCTTAACTATCAATCTAATAATTTCCTTTAAAACTTGCATAGGGATTTTTCCCACGTAAAGCTTGACAGATTCTATTTGTTAATCACTTTCCTCTATTCCTAGTGTTATATTGATCACCTTCTGTGTTCCAGGACCAGGGTGAGTAAGACAGACTTGGTTCCTGATTTTGATGAGGCTAATGCTCTAGTAGGGGAGACATATTGAACAAATGATTGCAGGAAACAGTAATTTGTTATAAATGAGATATATGATACAAAGAAGAAGCAGAGGCTGCTGGGAACCAGCAGGGTGCCAGCCTGGAATTGTCTGAAGTCTTCACCCCATCTCAGCTACAAAATAACTCCTTGTTCACATTGATGTTGCCATCCCTCCTTTTGCTACTGCAAACTGATACAAATCATGGCACCCTAGGAACAGAAGAGTCAGTAATTTCAAGGCTGCACATCCCCAGGTGAGGTAACCAGAGTCAGAGTCTTGCAGGAATTTTCTTCCTACTCCTTCACACTCCTGGGTTGAGTGCCAGTAGGCAAGGCATCAACCACTTTGATGATGAAAGTCACATTACAGATTTCTTCTGAGGCCTGATGACTTACGAGTTCTGAAAACAATAAGACAGTTCTGGTATTGCATTCTATGCCTCTTCTTTGGTGTTTATTGAGCACCTACTAGGTATCAAGCTAGGTGTTCAATGCCAAGGATGCAAAACGGCATTAGAGAAAAGAGGAGGAATTTGCTAAAGGATGAGGGGCGGTACAGACTAATGGCTCCTAGAGTTTGGGAGCTTTATTGAATTTAATAAATTTAAAAATGAGAGCTTTATTAGTTAGGATCAGGTCCAGCTAATTAGGTAAAAGAATAAAAAGGTGCAATAGAACAGTGGCTTAAACAAAACAGAAAAAAATGTTTACCATGAAAGTCTGGAGGTAGGTACTCCTGGATTGATAGGAAGGCACTGCTCCAAAAAGCCCTCAGGGACCCAGGTACTCCTGTCTTGTTTCCCTGCCATGCTTAACTTCCATTCCTAAGGTCACCGTCATCTCAAGGTCCAAGATAGTTGCTCCAGTTGGAACCATCACATCCAGCAGGAAGGAGGAAACAATAAATGAGGGGCAAAAGGTGGGTGGTAGGTAACTTACAAAGAAGGTTCCCAGAGTAAGATTTATCCACTTATAAGTTATTGGACAGAACTTAAGTCACACGGCTCCTATAGTTGCAGGGAAGGTGTGATATGCAGTTTTTATTTTGGGGAGCCATGTGCCCAGCTGAAAATTGGAGACTCTGTTACTAGCAGTTTTTGCCATTGAGCCTGGCTTAGGGTGTCAACTTTTAATTTTGCCAGCAAGTATAAAAAGCCCTGCCAGTTTTTTCTTAGTATATCACAAATCCATCCTCACTGCCACAGCCTTTCATTAATTTCTCACCTTGCATTAACACAACAGTCTCTTCGTTGCCAAGGTGATCAGTTCAAATGTAAATTTGATCATGTTAGCCCTCTGCTTAAAATGTCTTTGCTGTTCCCTATTGCTTTGAAAGAAAATGCAAACTGAATAAGATGGAAAGTCCTGTTGTTATCTTACTCTGGTGTCTTCTTTACCCTCATCTCTTATGACTTTCTCATATGCACACAACAATCCAGGTATACTAGCCTCTGATGGGTTCCTGAGATGTTCCCTTGCTACCCCCTCAGTCTGGAATATTTCCTCTTCCAATCGTGGCAACTGGCCAATTGCTACATTCCTTTATGCACTTTGCTGAGGTTAATCATCAGGTAACCTTCACCTTCACCAATTCTATGCCCTACGCCTCTGGCATCTCTTCTTGTTCTCCCCACTACCTCTGCACACGAAATCAGACCTTTTCAAAGAACAGGATGCTGTTGCCTGGGTAACAGTGAGCACCAGTCTATGCTTGGGTCACCAGCTGGATCCACCATGGGATTTCTGGTTGCCACTGTTGGCCACACCCTCTTTCTTGAAAGTCTCTCACGCTCCTTGGCCATGCCTCTCCCCTGGCCCTCTCTGCCTTTTTTCTCTTTTTCATTTTATTCTACTTGCCCTGAAATGTTGATGTTTTCTAGAAATCAGGTTTTGGTCTTCTCTCATTAGTCCACATACATTTCCTAAGATTTTTCATTTCTTTTCATTCTCATTCTGGTGGTACTCATAGACTTCTAAGTCTATATTTCCAGATTAGTTTTCTCTCCTAAGCTTTGGATGTGAATGTCCAACTATCTACTAAACACATGGAATAGGGAGGAACAATTCCCAAACAGGAAGTGATACAGCTTCACCCTCCCACCCCAACCCAACCCCCACCCCAAAGTATCATTGTCTGCCTTTGCTTGCTAATTGGTGCAAGGTACGGACTAGGTCTAGATTGAGCCGCCTGTCAACGTTTTCCTTCAGAGCACGTCCAGCATCGGGGCTTCATGTAGTTTCCCTCAGGAGCTCTTTTGGAGACAAAAACCTTTTTCCCCATTTTTACTCAAGAGGAGTGTGAAGCAATAAATTACTCAAGACACAAGACCCAATAGTGGGTCAGGGACAATGCCTGACAAAGGCGTCCAGATCCCCTACAGGCTGTCACTGCCACCAAAGCTCATGCCACAGCATGATATCTGGCTTCAGGCTTTGACAGAGGTCTCGCCCAGTGAGGGAGAGGTGAAGCTGAGCTCTTTGCAGCTCCTTCCCGTGATGTTCCCAAAAGAAAGAGGGATAAAGGGAAGACTCATGTCTGCAGCTGCAACCTGAGTGCCCCTTTAAGTCTGTAATTCAGATCGTTTTCCTGCTTATCATCTACCGCTGGCTTCCCATAATCGGTCAGAATCTTTACCCAGGTCTGCATGGTCCTCCCCCACGTGCTCCTCACTCACTGCGTTCTGCTGTCTGCCTTCTTCCTGCTCTTTGAACATAGCAAGCTCTTTCTAGATCTAGATGTTTCCATTTGCAATCTCTCCTTCCTGGAAAGCCCTCCCTGTCACTCCTTCTTCAGCTTACTCTTCCTCCTAGCCTTAGGTTTTTGCTCAAGTCTCACCTCCTAAGAGTACCCTTCCCTGAAGTCCTGGTCAACAGTGACTCTCCTGCTCCTGTCCTATAGCCACTCTCAGTTACACCTCCCTGATTATGTTCTTGATAGGACTTACCACAATCTGAACTCATCTTGTTTATCTGTTGACTATTTATAAGTGATAACCTTGAATGGAAAGGAACCTTGCTCTCTTGCTCACTTCTGTGGTAACCGGAAGGGTTCCTGGCACCTGTGTCGTAGGTACTCTGCAAATATGTGACAAATGAACTTAATAGGAAATAAGGAGAACTATCACCTGAACTCCATCAAAGGTGCTGATCAATGTTTGGATTGTTGTTTGGTTTGCTAAGGCCTTTCACTGACTTGGATAAATCGAGTGTGGTAATAAGGTCAGCATGTTCCATAATAGAAAAGCCATAGATGCATTTACATCAACTCGTACAACCCACTCCCCAACCCACATATACCACAAGCTCTAGTTATAAAAACAAACAAACAAGCAAACAAACAAATCTCTGAGAGAGAGGCTTTTTATATCACTTGTTGAGTCAGCTTCACTGCACGCCTGATGCCATGGTTTGGGGCTCATGTGGGTTTTGTGGAAATGATCTCCAGATGGGTAAGGCCATTGATGAATGCATCTCTGTGTGTGTTTTTTGAAATCAGGCTTGTGTTCATGCTGGATATATGTTAAATGGACATTTCTGAGACACTGCTAATAAGCCCAGGTTTGACCAAAGTTTTACCTCCAGAGAGGTCGTCTTTTCTTCTTTCTTCCAGGCATCATTCTTTTTGTGATCACAGAAGACCTCCGAAAAGAAGATTGCTGGCTCCCTGATGTTAAGAAAAATTGATCCCCATCATCAAAGAGATTTTATATTTCATATTGGAAATTTTTTTTTAACTTTCAGGGAATATTCTGACTTTTCTTTTAAAATATATCTGAAACAATCCAAATGTCCATTTGACGAATGTGGTATGTACATGCAGTGGAATATTATTCAGCCTTAAAAAGGAATGAAATCCTGACACATGCTACAACATGGGTAAACTTTGAAGATATTATGCAAAGTAAAACAAGACAGACACAAAAGACCAAATGCTTTACAATTTTACTTATATGAAGTACTCAAAATAGTCAAATTCATAGAGGTGGAAAGTAGAAGAGTGGCTACTAGGGAGTTGGGGAGAGAGGAATGGGGAGTTATTGTTGAATGTGTACAGGGTTCAGCTGGGGATGATGGGAAAGTTCTAGAGATGGATGGTGGTGCTCATAGCATAATAATGTAATTATACTTAATGCTACTGAGCTGTATACTTAAAAATAGTTAAAATGATAGATTTTATGTTATGTACATTTCACCGCATAAAAAGTATATATCTGAATCTCTTTTCAAATGTATCTTTTACTCATCTACTATTACTCCAACAGATTTCAGAAACTGTACTTGAATTTTTTTTCACGCGTGCTATAAATTTGTTTACTTCAGAGTGCCAGTTGATCCCAAAACAATCCGAGGAAGAGAAATGTTTGTGTTTGTGTTCACCTGAATGAATAGGTACATGCATGCACACACATTGACATTTGAGGAGATCTAGGTTATAACCAAGTGTGTAAAGAACAAGTAAAACTGAGGTGTTAAAAACTGAGTTCAAGTCACCCTGCTGCTAGCTGCTCTTTCTTTCTTCCACACGGAGATTTTATAGAAAATTGTGAATTTTCTATTTCACAAAATTCAAAATTGAAGGTACCAATGTACTTGACTTTGTAAATTTTAAGTGTGAAACTTAAGTAAAAGCAGCTGTATAAGCATTTGTCACCTGTATGATTGTGGACGTGAATTTTATTTATTCCAGAAATATTTATGAGCACATGATGTGCCAGGTTCAGGGGACAAAAAAAAATGAATTAAGCATCGCCCCTCAAATTCCTAAAGCAAGGGCTGGCTACATAATTTGTGGAGTCCAGTGCGTAATGAAAATGCAGAGCCTGTTACAAAAATTATGGAGAATTTCAAGGTGATGATGGCAGAACACTATGCCAAGCCCAGGGCCTTTTGTAGTGCGGGGGTGGGGGTTGTGAAGGAATGTGCCACTGCAGAGAGCTTGGGCCCAGGAAGCCAGGCTGCCTCTGAAGTCAGACGGTTACATGAACGCCTGGTCAGTCTGTGGACAGCACTGGGAGAGTAGGGCCCTGAGCAGCAGGGCTTCCAGATGCCACCTTTACATCACCTCTCACTTTGGTTTAAGTAAATCTCTTTTACCTTTTAACATACATTTGAACCCCTGTGTGTAGCACAGTTCAATAAACATTCTTGGGCTAATTTCCCATTCAATCAGATTATAATCTTGTCACATTCAATTTTGGGATCTCCATCTCTACCCACAACCATCAGTAGCATGCCAGGTAAATAGTATATGCTCAACACATACTCATATAAAGGTTTGACATTTGATTCTAGAGAAAAAGTGTGTAGGATCAGGAGACTATGGAAACTGACATACGGCTCTGATAAGGATGATCACGAGAGCTGTGATTTACACCTACTACACATTAGGCACTAAGTTAGTACTTCATAGACACTTTCTAGTTTAATTCTCATAAACAAACTCACCTTTTTAATCTCTATTTTAGAGAGGAGAAACTGAGGTTGAGAGATTGAGGAACTTGCTCAAGTTCACACACATGGTCAAGGATGGAACAGGGATTCAAACCTAACTTCAAAGTCCTTGAAATTCCCTCTGAGTTGCTAGGCCCTGTCATATCCCCTTCCCTCCCACCACATGCCTCCTGTGCTACCTGAAATCTCATGAAAAGAGCAGAAATAGTTTTTAAAATTGAAGAGCACACATTTTCTGCTTTGATTCCATGTGGAAATGGGTGTTATAAGTTTTGACCATAGAATAGAAAATATTCAAGAAGATAATATTTCAATGCACAAGAAAAAATCTACTCTAGCTCCAAATCAATTACTATTTATTGAGCAATTACTAAGTATAAGACCCTGTGCTAGATGTTGAGGTGACTACAAGATGAACAGACAGAGAAACTCAAAGAGAAGGCCAAGACAAGCACACAGGTGGACAGAGAACAGAACAGAAAACGGTATGTCCACATTGGCACTCAAAGAAAGTGTGCCTGCCTAGTAGGACAGGGTAGGCTTTTTGGGAAAAGGTAGCATTTAGGATTGACCTAAAACGATGGGCAGGATTCTGATAGCGGTGGGGGTGGAGGTGGGGAGATGGCTGGGGGCTGTCCAGGCAAAAGGAGAGGTGGTGTGGTGAGTGTTTGGAGAACAGGAGCAGTGGCTAAGTGCTGGGGAGCAAGCAAAGCCAAGAAAGTTGAATCAGAACTACTTCATGGTGGGCCTTGGAACATCACTGGAGCCTTATGTTCCTTTCAATAAGGCAAGCCTCTGACAAGTTTTAACCAGGAGACAAACATGATTAAAACTGGGCACTAAGAGATTGCAGCTGGCAGCCAAGGGAGGGAGGGTTAGGGGTTAAAAGCAGAGAAGGAAGACCCAGGGCCAATCCAGGTGAGAGACAGCGATGGCCTGTACTTGAGTGGACTGAAGGGGTATTTAACAGACTCTTTAAAAGGTATTTTCTCATTGAAAATAAAAAAAAAAAAATCAGTGAAGGGGAGATCACATACATGTAAATACTTCTTTGTTCTATGGAGTTCTAGAAGTGAGACAGATTCAAGATACCATCACTATTACATAGCCTAAGGATATTTGCCTACAATTCTCGTTGGCTCCTGTGGGATCTGGCTCCGAGTGACTCCGAGGCAGCAGCCTGGTCTGTCAGGAAGACAGCCATTGCACAATAAGGCTGAACCCATCGTTTTAAACCTCTGCATTTATGTGGCTTCTTCTGGAACATTCCACTCTGCTTGGACAACTGGACAGTTTAAAATGTGCAAGTATTTTATGTAAGAGATCATTTACAGTGGGTAGAAGATCAGATCAACTAAACCTGAGAGTCCAGCCTGCTTTAGGAATCTCTGACTCTGAAGACACCAAAACAAGCCTATCAGGGTAGTACTAGGCCAGACCACTTTCTTAAGATCTCGAGGTCCTGGGAGAAGGTACCAAAAGGCTCCTTTCCTTGGCTTCCCATGACATTACAGGAGATAGCACAGTAGTAACACACACGGGTTTTGTGGACAAGGAGAAAAAAAACAGGGAAAAATATGACCCATCGGTATAGCCAAAAGTCATTAAAATAATGTTTTGTTTGTAAAATGTTCACAGATTAGAAAACACCGTGCCAATCAGGAAAGCATGTGGAGCCCAGGATGCTGTAATTTTCACCCTGCCCCATCTGCTAATGCATTCTGGAGCTTGTTGTGACTACAGAGCAATGTCTGTCGCTGAGGAAAGCAGAGCGGCCCACCTATTACCTCCAAGAACAGAAAATGCAGGAAATTCAGGAACAGCAATACTTTACAATGTCAACCTTTACTTAAGGCTGCATAAAGCTTTCAGAAAAGAGAAGAAGGACAGAGGTAATTTGGATCAATAGACACTGATGTGGCCCAGCTGCCAAGCTAGTCAGCTTCTTGGTATAGAAAGAAAGAAGGAAAGAAAGAAAGAAGGAAAGAAAGAAAGAAAGAAAGAAAGAAAGAAAGAAAGAAAGAAAGAAAGAAAGAAAGAAAGAAAGAAAGAAAGAAAGAAAGAAAGAAAAGAAAAAAGAAAAGAAAAGAAAAGAAAAGAAAAGAAAGAAAGAAAGAAAGAAGAGAAAGAAAGAAGAGAAAGAAAGAGAAAGAAAGAAAGAAAGAAAGAAAGAAAGAAAGAAAGAAAGAAAGAAAGAAAGAAGGACGAGAAAGAAAGAGAGAAAGAAAGAGAGAAAGAGAGAAAGAGAGAAAGAAAGAAAGAAAGAAAGAAAGAAAGAAAGAAAGAAAGAAAGAAAGAAAGAAAGAAAGAAAAGAAAGAACTGGGTCAGCTGACAGATGAAGATGGTACAGTTAATTCAGAGGTTCAGACTGGCTTTCTTTTTAGGCTTCTAAGGTGACTCCAGAATTAGAAGCTCCTTTCTCTTTGTCTCTAGAAGTCTGTTGGAAAGGAAGTTTATTTGCCCTGTTCCTAGGATCCCTACAGAATAGGGACCCTGTCCTGCTTTCCTCCTGCAGGAAGATCATAGGGCAAAGCATTCCACACTTCTTTCTAGTGTTCCTTTGGAAAATAGAGATGGGACATGGTGCTCATTTTGCTCACTACCTTCTGCCTACCCACAGGGGCCACCCATTCTCCTCTCCTCCACCCCACCATGAGTCTTGCAGGTGCCCTGTGACCTGTGCATGATTTCAATTCAGGCGGAAGAGAAAATGCTTCTTTTGGCCTTGGATCCCAGCCAAATCTTCAAATTAGCCTTCTCATCCAGAGGGGCCCTCCTGTGATCTTTGATTCTCATGTATTATTCTTCATTGCTTCAGAATCCAGAGGGTAGGAGAAATGTGATTCATTAACACCATCAAATCGGCAATACTCATAGAAATCCACAAAAGGAAATGCCAAGTATAAGCTTTGGTAACACTTTTCTTGTTTCCTTTGCCTTTGGTTGCTGTTAAACAAGGTAAGAGTTTAGCACCAAGAGCACACGTAACTTCACCAAAACCAAATCACACAGGCTGGGAAGGTTTAAAAGAAATGAATGATTAAAATAGCAAATCCCTGGGGGACTCAAGTCAGGTACAATCTGTTCTGGAGAGAACACTTGAAATTAAGAGAAGATTGAAAAATATTGCAGTGGGGTAACCTATATAAGTCATGACTTAATAAAAAGAAACTTTCATCCAGGATAGCCTGTTGACTCTAAGGCGATTTTAAAAATCTACCAAGGGATAGGGAGCTGGCTATGGCTTTGTGGTGATTAAATTACCTCCAGTGACTGGGGTCCTTAAGCTCGGAGGGGAGCCCTGGAACCTAATATAAAGCAGACAGGAAAGGACACAAGCTTCGGGTTCAAATCCAGTTCTGCCACTCACTAACTCAGCAAGTTACCTAATATTTTTGAACCTCGGTTTTCTTATCTGTAAAATGGGGATAATGTCTATACCTCATTGGTCCGTGGTTAGAATTAAATGAATAACATACCCAAGTCTTCAGTACAGTCTCTAGCACACACTAAGCATTCAATAACTATTGATTTTTATTATCGTTTTCATAAAAATTCTATCCCTTGTCATTGTTAACTCCCATAACTAACAATTATAAGTGCTGATTACTGCCAGGTTGCTAAGCAACAGAGAATACAGAATTTCAATATAACAAATTATAAGAGGGGCTAGAGAATTTTTCTGACAGCTACATTTGCATATTCTTTGACAAAATATTTGGAAACATAAGTTTGTGTCCTTACGTAGACTCTGTCCATTTTGGGGTACTTCATGAGAAAAGATGTTAGAGATTATTAAGGGGCCTAAAATTCTTTGTAGATATCATCTCAATCTCATCATCACCTTAAAATGGTAAGTTATAACTGTATTCATTTAGTTTAACACTAGTTGTTTTAATATATCCCCGAATCTTTGCTATTAACATAAAGAGAAGTTGATTTCTCATTCACTTCAGTCCATTCTGAGTAATCCTGGGTGGGCAGCCTTCTATGTAATGTAAGAACTTAAGCTCCTATTTTACACCTCTGAACTTCTCTAGGTTATTGGGATTCTTTCTTTTTGGCTACAGGGTGGGGAAGGAGTTGGTTGGGAGTCACTTACTTCTTAACCACTTTGACCAGAGACAATCACTTCTACTCATATTCCATTGGTTAGAATAAATCACATGCAGCTTCAAGGGGAACTGGGAAATGTAGGCACTGACCAGGCAGCCATGTGTCTACACTGTGAATGGGTGGTCATCTTGCTGCGTCTGCTATAAGAATTGTCCTTATTTACAGCTGGAAAAAGTGAGGCTTAGAGAGCTTAACTAGCCCAAGGGCAGAATCAACAGAAGGTTGACTGCAGACTTTTTCTTTTTAATGATTATTCCAAATTGCCTCTGACAGTGGCTACTGATTACAGGGAAAAAAGTATAAGGAATAAGGAGAAAAGTTTTCCCTGGCTCATGTGTCTCCCCTATTTGTGGGCACTCTCAGGATGGAGCTCTTGAGCTCCACATATCCTTATTTCTGCCAGGTTTACAGTCGAATTGCCAGGATGTGAAAAAACAGAATCACAGAGCTCCATAGTCTGTTGTAAAGGTGTCCCATCTATACATCTCTTCATGGAAAGCTCTTTTATTGAGACTCTTCCCAATAGATGAGTTGGTTCTATTCTTAAGTGTCTCTAAGGAAGTAGTCTGAAGCTTCCTCTATAAGTTGCTCTAATGTTTCAGTGTTCTGTTCCCATAGTAGATACTGGGGTTCACCCCCCAGCTCCCCTTCACTGGTCAATGCATCTGTCACACAGCTGCTGTAAGTGTTGGCTGCTATCACATCTCAGCTGCACCCTTCCTTGAGAATTGTCCTCTGCCAGTGGGGGCCTCTGCACTTAGAGAAGCTTGGGAGATTATGTTCCCTTCCCTCTCTCAGGGGAGAGAGGGACCAGTGACTGACTGATACTAAGGTATAAAAACCTAGTCCTCTTTCCTAGAGTTGGGGCAATTCTTCACTGTTATTCATGCTCCAGAGCTCCCTTTGAGATCAGGCTGAGTCTAGACTTGAGCTGAATCCACATCTTTATCTTCTTCTCCTGCTCTTTACCTATTCCCTAACCCCCTTACATCCTTCTCCCGAAATCTCATAAAAATACCAATCTCACAAGCTTTGCTCCCACAGACCTATGGCTCTAAGACAGTACCTAACTAGGAAATTCTTATTCTCCAAATCACCCTTGGAAGTTATAGAAAATAGCTGATCACTCTTTGTAAAAATCTCCTAATTTGAAGACTTTTAAAATGCCTGCTCTCTCCCACCTTCTATTCTCTGGTTAAACAATTCTAGCTCTATTAACCACTGTTTTATTTCAATTTTAATGTCAATACCACTGCCCAGGACATGAGAGTCTAGAATTGAACCCACTTAGCAGGAAATGGGATAATAGTGCATTGCTGCTACAACCAACCATAACAAAGATGAATGATCTTACCATTCTCAAAAGACTGCCCCATTTTTATGTTATTTAACCCTCATAACTCCGAGGGAGGAAGTTCTATTTTTTTTAAATGAGAGAACTTGAGTAAATAGAGATTAAGTGTGTTACTCTTGTTCATGAAGCAATAATTAAAGGCACAACTAGGATAGCAAAGACGAGAAAGAGGATTTATGACCTCCAGGCCTGGACTCCCTTTATGACCTTCATCCCTGCCCTGGTAAATGACCTTCTTGTATGGATAATTTTATGGTGCTATATCAATGAGGAACTGCATGTTGCTGACAGAAAGATCCCAAGATGGTAGTTTGAACACTCAAGGCTTTATTCTTTCACAAAATAAAGAAGTCTGAGAGGGAATCAGCCTAGGGTTCTAGGCTGCTTCACAGTCACCAGACATTTGGGTTGTTTTGACTTTCTGTCCCACTGTCTGAGCTATGACACTCATTTTCTTGGTCTAAGATGGTTGCGGGAGACCTAGCCATCATAGGTGAGTTGATGGATGGAGGAAGAAAAGGAAGAAGGCCTGCTTCTTTCTTTTAAAGAGATTTCTGGGAGGCCTCACACAGCAATTCTGTTCACTACTCATTGGACAGAATGAGAGTGAACATGACCTCACCTAGGTAATGTAGTTAAACCTCAGAGTCATTTGTCATTAGGGTATTTTCCAAATATTAATCCCTAATTTTGTATTATTTTAAATCATTGTCAGAAACAATTTATTAAGCTATTACTGTATGCAAATCACTAGCTTAGGCATAGAAAGATGCCCCAAAGCAGGGATGGATATAGGTTAGAATTTCAAGGGACTCTGGGCACAGCCCTGAGGGATTCTGACATGCAACTCCAGGTACATGTGTTGCATTATATCTTTCCTCCACTCTCACCCTAATTCACTGAGAGTCATGAGGTGATATTGTCAGGAAGGTGTTGTGTGTGTATAAAGGCAAAAAGAATGATTGAGAATCACTGATCTAGGAGGTGTTTCATCCATAGCCAGTGTATTTTCGAAAATACGCCTATTCTATTTATTTGTTTAGTTGTGCCCCACTTACTTCTGAAAAGGAAAGAAATAGACCCTTCTTCACCATGATTAAAATGAGGGTGAAGATGGTAAACGGAAGTTCAGAAGGGAGCACCTAGGTTGAAGATGGTGATTGCAACTTAGTATAAAACTTAGCACAGAGCAGCTTGGCCTTATTAGTTGAAAAGGTAGGTTACCAGGATCCATTACTGTGGCTATCCAGAAAGGGAGGCATAGCAGTTCAGCAGTTTCCTTAGCATTGAACTCTGTGAGATTTATCATGGCAGATCTGTTTTAGAGGCATTAAGTCATAAAATACATGATGCATAATAATACTGTTGGAGGTGGTCTTCAAATGCTATTTCTTATATCAAGCTCAAAAAAGTCTAGATTTAAATTTTTAGATATCATATTTTGTTAAATCTAAGATCCCATCGATAATAGATATACCACTATTTTAGATATCACTAAGAAAAAGAAAACTCTTCCGAATAAATTATGACTTACTATAGACTGTAAGATGAATTCTAATTTGTAAGATGTTAAAATGTGAAAAAAAAGTACATACAAACATCAGTGATATGTGGCACCCATTTAACAAATACATTTCTGCAGGGAGATAAAGTAATATAATGTAGAACGTAAGCTCTCTCATGACATAAGTTAACACAGAGGTAGGATTTAACAAATGTTCATTTGAGGACTTCAGCTAACTGGGAATATATATTTAGCACCACAGGAAAAAAACCAAAGAGTCCCATACTGGCTCTGTTGCCATACTGTCTGGAGTAGGATTCTGGATGTCTGAGTTGACATGATTCACCAGCTATCATTCCTGAATCCAGAAGACTATAGGGAAGGCACCCATTAGACACACACAGGCCACATAACCAGGTGTGGACCCCAAGCATTGTCCTGGGGCATGTCGTCATTCTCTCCTAATTTGTACGGGATGTTAGGTTACTAAACTAATTTCTCTCTCTCTAAAAAAATGCCTATTGCATCTCACGGGATATTGAGAAGATCAAGTAAATTAATCTTAAAAAACAAAAAAAAACCCAAAAAAACAAAAAAAACCTACAAAACTTGCCAGAGGAGGGAGTGGGAAGGAAAATCTAACCACTCACGTACAAAATACTAATGCTTGTTACCATAACATCCAACATCGTCAAGTGCTTTCTTTGTGCTAAGCATGCTTTAAAGGCAATAGCAGAGAATGTTGGTGGCCAGCAAACGGCTGTTCTTTGCCTGTTCTTCCTGCTGGCAGAGTCTGCTTCCTCGAAAAAGTGGCTGAAAATCTCAGATATTCATTTTCCAGCTTTTCTTTCAGCTAGGGCAATGGTTCTCAAAGTGTAAAAATACCTGGAGGTCCTTGAGATCTTTTTAAGTGTCTGTAAGGTCAAAACTATTTTCAAAATTATGTATGTATATAATTTCCAATGAATATACAGATCCAACAAAATATACATATGTAATCATTTCAAGATGTTATTTGCCTTTTTCCCTGTGCCATCATTTGTACTGATGTTGCAAAAGCAGTGGTGGGTAAAAACTTCTGGTGGCTTAGCATGAATCATGGCACCAGACTGGAGGCCCTGTATTCTTCACTACCACACAGAGTTTTAAAAAAAGAAAAGTACTTTACTTAAGAATGTCCTTGAAGCAGTGAAAGTTATTAATTTTATTACATTTTCATCCTTGATTTGGGAAGTCTACTATTTCTACTGCATAGTAAACAATGGTTGTCCTGAGGAAAAGCATTTGTGAAATTGTGTGAGTTGCAGACTGCACTGTCTGTCCTCCTGCCCCCAACAAAACATCATTTTTACTTGAAATAACAACCAACAGACAACCTACAGTTATTCAGGCTTGGGTATTTAATATAAATGTTTTCAAAAAAATGAAGTGAGTGAGTCATATCAAGGAAAAAACAACTGATAGTATTTGCTGCCAATGATAAAACTCAAGCTTTCAAAAGGAATTGAAATGAGATTGGTGGTTATATTAATAAATGGATATCTTATGTTATATAATGAAATGTGTCAACATTTGTAAGAACTCAGTGAACTAATATTTTCCAAATGACCAATGCATATGTTACAAAATTCAAAATACAAGATTTTAATGTAATCAAGAATGAAAAATTCATTGATAAGTTTTCAGATTTCACATTGCAACTAACCTTTAAGAAACTACTACTTGTCAAGTTTTGGTACAATATAGAGAAAGAATATTCACAGTTATCTGAAAAGACTGTTATTGTCCTTCATCCTTTCTGACTTCACATCTGTATCAGCTGGATTTTCTACATGTACTTCAACTAAAAGAATAAATCTCAACAGACTGAGTGCAGAAGCAGAGATGAGAACACAGCTGTCTTCTATTAATTCTTAAGCTAGGCATTGAAGAGAATTGCAAAAATGTAAACAACACTGCTCTTCTCACTAAATTTGTCTTCGAAAATTATAGTCGTTTTTCATAAAAATATTTATTTTCACATGTAATGGGTTAATTATTGTCATTTTTACATGAATGAATAAATATTTTAGAAATGTCTCAGCTTTAATTTTTAATATGGTGAATGTTGATACAAAGACCAAAAGCTCTTTAGGGTCTTCAACATTTTTTAATAATGTAAAGGGGTGCTGAGACCAAAAATTTGAAAATTCTGAGCTAAGACTTTGTCATATGGCCCAGTCTTGACCGAGACCTGAGAAAAGTCTGAGTGGGCAGGGATGGTCTTCTGAGAAAGGTTTTTCTCCTTTAGAAAAAAATTTCTATGCATGGACGTGGCTGTGTGAAGATATGATTCTTGTAGCTGGCACAGCTGTCTTGTAACTGTGAGGTGACAAGCTGGAGCATCAATGCCAAACAGCTAGTAACTCCAGTCACATCCAACACCAAAGCCAAAGTGTTGACCATTACACTATTGCTATTCACTTTAAGAATGACAAGAAAACACTTAAAGAACCTGAAGGGTAATGAGAGTTTGCATGTATTGCTTCTTAAAAGCCAGCAATGTGATGGCCTATAGAAATGGAGATAAAGCATCGAGGAGCCAGGAGATAATCAGCCTGAGTGGACTGGCTTACAATTTTAGGAAAACTTATAGGGGTTTGAGGTGGCTTGAATAGTGTCTCCTCCCCCTGCCCGTCCAACCAACTCAGGTCCATCTGGAACCTCATCTGTGACCTTATTTGGAAATAGGTCTTTGCAGATGTAATTGACTAATTTAAAATGAGGTCATACTGAATTAGATTCAGCCCTAAATCCAAGGACTGATGTCTTCATAAGAGAGAGGACGAGACAGAGACAAGCACAGGGAAAAAGGAAGGCTATGTGAGGACAGAGGCAGAGATTAGAAAGATGCAGCTACAAGCAAGGAATGCAAGGATTTCGGGGAGCCTCAAAAACTAGCCAGAGGCAAGGAAGGATTCTCCAAGAGAGACTTCAAAGGGAGCATGGCCCTGCTGACATCTTGATTTCACAATTCTAGCCCCTAGAATTGAGAGAATAGATTTCTGTTGTTTTAAGCCACCTGGTTTGCAACACTTGGTTATGGCAGCCCGAGGAAATGAATACAGGGTTCAAAAGAGAATTTCCATGGTAATTAAGATGAGGAAAATAAGCTCTCTGTGAATCTAAAGCTTAGAACAAAGGGAAAACATGTCTTTCCCTTGAGTTCAAACTTAAAAAGGAAAGTAAGAAGCTGTTTCCAATGACTATGCTGGAAAGAATGAGAAGCTGCTGCTTGGAAAGCTGTCCATCGGAAGTACGGTTTGGTCTTAGTTCCTCCTCCACGTTCTAGTTCTGTTGGGTTATTGGGCTTTAAGCATCTTTACCACCTAGTACTTTTGTTTCCTCAACTGTTAAGCAAGGAAGTTGAACCAGATGGTTTATAAGCATTCATCTAGCTCTCAAACTGTATTATTCTCATTGGTTTATTTATGGTGAGGAAATTTCCTTGATAAAAGAGAGAAGTTTTAATGTTCCAATAGATCAGCAAATGATGTTGTGGATTTTCTTCTGTGGAACATACTCGTGCACAGGACTGATCTGAGAGCTGCTGCTTGGGGAGTCAACCACATGCTGTGTAATATCCCTTCAAAACAGAAACTGCCAAATTCAAATGCCTTCACTGGTCTTCAGGAACCAGACAGTAACATAACTGAGTCAAACAGACTGGGTATAATAAAACAGGGAATGCTGGGACGTGGCAGCAGCACAGAGGGCGCCCACGGCCTTACCAGGAGGCAATCCTGGCTCAGATCCGGCCCGTTGTTGCCAAACAGCACATGGGGCCTAGGATGCCAAATCTTCGGATTTTTCTAAGGAAGCCAGAATTTTAATGCGAAGTCTCTCAAGTTTTAAACATTTTAGTAACTGAATTAAATTAAAACAAACAAACAAACAAACAAAAATGCTGCTGAGCAAGGAAAACTCTTCTATTGATTCAATGTGTTCCCTCGAGTTACCAGTTTGTAGCCTTTGCTTTAGAGCCTTGGAGTCAATGTTTACTAAAACTAATATGCAGCTTAAGGAACTACCCAAACACTTTAACATCCTTGTCTGCTCATTTATATAAGAAAAAAAAATGGTCTTAGGGTATGTCCCAAGAACACATGATATTATCTGTGTCTTGTGGTTATGATACGAGATATCGTTTGTGAAATTCTTAATCTTTTAGCAGAAAATGAAAAGGGACATCCTTTGCAGAGTTCTTAATCTTTTTCGTAAACCTAGTTAAGTTGCCCTCCTTTCTTTGGGAAAAAGGCCCTCTCCCTTAAATCCTGATAATTGCCCGGAAACTGATAACACAAATCCTATGGCTATCGATAAGGGTCATCAGCCCGTTGTTAGCAGAGATGGTGTTAAGCCAGACAGGGCCTTTAGAATCTGAGAGGGGAAGAGACTTTAGGCCAAAGGCCTTTTTTTTTTTTCTCCTTTAAGAAATATATTAACCAAGCCTGTTTCCCTTTTCTCACTTAATAGGCAAATCAATAATAGAAATTAATAGATATATGATTTAAATAATAAGTTCGAATCTTCTTTTCCTTGTCTAGGGACTGAGGCAGCATTTCAGCAGGAAACCCAAGACCCCACCCTGACTGAGGCAGAAAGGGAAAGAGCTCCATGAAATCCCAGTAGGCAGGGATTACAGTCATTCTCAGCAGGAAGCAGATACAGAAGAAGAGACTTCCCATTTCTCAACATCCATACTAATAATAAGGGGGTTCATGACTCTTAGGAAAGAATTAGTCAGGAAAGTTAGTTAGGGGGTTTTGAGTCTGCCTGCAAAGACACTGAGGTCATCCTATCCTAGAAAGGGTCAATCTTAATCTGCCTACAATTAAGCAAGCCAGAGGGCATTTTTTTTTTTAACTCACATAAAGAAATAAGTAGGCAGAGAATTAGGTACCAGTTTAAGGCAATCACTCTCACCTGTGCAATGAAGACCCCCCCCAACAACATTCAACTCACCTGAGCCTCATTATACCACATTATAATATGATGCATATGCCTGGAAGTTTATTAATATCATTATAACAAACTTAATTCTGGGAACAAATGTGTGCAGAAAGCAAATAATGAGTCACTGAGTCCTTCAGTTTTAGTTGTCAATAAAGGAAGCCCACCCCTCTAAGAAAAGTAACCACCCACAGCAAATAGGAACAAAAA
Organism: Eidolon dupreanum; assembly: GCA_028627145.1. Taxonomy (NCBI): domain Eukaryota; kingdom Metazoa; phylum Chordata; class Mammalia; order Chiroptera; family Pteropodidae; genus Eidolon; species Eidolon dupreanum. The sequence goes on along the minus strand of CM053503.1, from coordinate 73,697,915 downwards.
CCCCAAAGGCTTTGTTACCAGGTCTTTTGAGCCACATGTTTCTTGCTTAGGCTTGCTTCCACATCTGGAAGTGTACTTTCCCTTCTAATAAAGCTTTTCTTTTCTACCATATTTCAGTGTCTTGCTCAATTCTTTGTTCGAGACATCAGGAACTTGGACAACATGCCAGGAGAGGATCCCCACTCTCCAGTAACAGTTAAGGAACCAAAGGGAAACATGAAAGACCTGTGAGCGCAACTTAGATTTAGAAATTAGATTTCCTGACTCTTTGCCTAGCTTTCCTTTCATCAGCTCCTCTACCCTTCATACTAATGAGGAGAAGCTATTTGCATTGACACATCCGCATACACATGGATTTCAGTACTGGAAGCATCCCAAAGGGCTGCATTTCTCACATTACCTTAAGAGAAATGGTAGGTTCTGTCTGAACCTTGTAATGTAGCAGGAAAAAAAAATGATTGAGAAATTTGGTTTTGGTTCAAGTTATCTTGTAATTACAGGATGTGGTAGAAATTGTAGGGACCAAAATATCATAAGAATTAGAAAGGGTCATATGACATAGTAATTGGAAAACTACCAGAAAATGATTCCAGAGGTAATTATGTATGGTTATTTTTACCCACAGATGACAATATCTATCTGTGATGGTTTATCTTATGTGTCCACTTGACTGGACTAAAGGGACACCCAGATAGCTGGTAAAACATTATTTCTGGGTGTGTCTGTGAGGGTGTTTCTGGAAGGGATCATCATTTGAATCAGTAGACTGAGTAAAGAAGATCTCCTTCACCATTGCAGGTGGCATTTTCCAACCCACTGGGGGCCTAAATAGAACAAAAGGCACAGGAAGGATGAATTTGCTCTCTGCCTGAGCTGAGAATGAGTTCAATTTGTGTGTGTGTTGTTATAGTGCGAGTTTCCCAGAGAGCACTGACACAGAAGCCAAATAGCCAAATCAAAAAAAACTTTATTACAGATTCGAATCTGGGCTCAAACCTCCACTGTCGCAGCAGTGATTGAGGCAAGAGCCCCGAACCTCGTGCGAGTTTCCCTTATATACCCCTTATCCTCCCCGGTTCCCCCTTTCCCCGATTCCCCCTTTCCCCGATCACTCACCAATTCCCCCCTCCCCGATTCCCACAGGTACAAACGCAGTTCAATTTGTCTAAGCGGAAGTTTCTCATGGCCTGGCTGCCTTTGCAATCTATCTACTTGACAGTGTTAATCAGAATGTGGTTAGCCTGTTCTGGGAACTGACCTGTGCAGCTGGGTCTCAGGTCTGTATGTTCTATAAATGCTTCTACTTTATTGTTTGTACTGAAAATTAATTATTACATGTGTGTGTGTGTGCGTGTGTGTGTGTGTGTTTCATTTCTCTGGAGAACTCTAATACACCATCCTTCCATTCATTCACTTAATAACTGCTATTTGAGCACTATTATATTTCAGGTAATATGCAAGCAACTAAGAGACAATGGCCAGAAAGATAAATATGGTTCTTTTTTTCTCCCAAAGTGTAGAGGAGGAAACAGAAAAATAAATTAGCAGAAAATGTGGACCCTAAATATTCAAGCCCAAAAGATGGGTTATTTAACCTGTGTCCCCTCACCTGACCAGCATTTGACATGTGTCATTTTGTTCACCTTGTCACAGTTTGTTCTCCGTGGAAATGTTAGCAGTGTGAATCTTAATCCTCTGCTTAGAAATGTAAACCTGAATTTCAGTAAGACATGGGGCTAAGAATGGCATTTTAAAAATTAACATTAGCATAACTGGAAAGGAAGTAAGGAGACCCGGGTTCTTAAATTGTCTCTCCCGCTTCATAGTTGTGTGAACTTTGGCAGGTCACTTGCCTCTCTGAACCTCAGTTCCTTTTCTTTAAGTAAGAGTCTCAGCCCATCTTTTCGGACTGTTATGATGAGTTAATGTATGCTGCAGCGCATTGTGTCCTTAAATGGTTAGCTTCCTTATTATGACTTCTGCGCTTCTAAAACACATTAAATGTATATTTTGTATCCAAAGAGTAAATCCTAATATAAACTATGAGCCATTCATTTTTCATAATGAAATATCAAATATCTGTAACAGATGTACTGCATTTGAACAAGCCAGAATTAACTAGGGGAAACTGTGTGTGGAATAGGGGGAGGGGGAGGTGGGGACCATGGGAACTCTGCACTTCCATCCACTACTCTATAAGCCTAAAACTGCTCTAACAATAAAGCCTATTAATCAAAAAAAAAAAAAAAAAAAAAAAAAAAGATCAAAAATGTTCTATAGCATCACCAATCTGTTAAATTTATAATCTGTCCTCCAAAAGTATATTTTGTTAAATAAATTGAACTTATTCAATTTATGTCAATCTGCTAAGAGAAGATTTTACTCAGCTAGAACAAAGGTGAGCTTTGGTCCAGTCTCTCTGAATAATCATAAATCACGCATCAGTGGGAGCAGGTAAGTGTGGTTCCCTATACTTACCAATAGAAGAAACTGGCTTTTGTGACCTGACATGAAAATATATCAGGCGTCAATTTCCCCCAATGTCAAGACTTCACTGTAACTTCACTCAGCCTATAAGGATGGTCAATATTTGAGACTTATTTTTCTCCTGTCTGAAGTCCTGTTCCTATCGTCCAATGTGCACAACACCATTTAAAACAAAGTAGTTTTTTCCCTTTTATTTTCAACTCACTTTGGGAGTAGAGAAGCCTTGCTTTTCTAATATAGTATAAGAAATGTGGGAAGGGAAGATTCTTAGTGTTTCCCACAGGATATACACTTGTTTGTAAAGTTTTTTGTTTGTGTTTTGTTTTTTGGTTGCTTTGTTTTTATAGTGGTATCCAGTGCTTTCGACTGTTGAGATGAGTTAATAAAAAAGAGATTACAGTATAATGTCAAATCTTGATTGTCTGGAATTAACTTCCTCTTCAATACAGGTATGGGCAAAGCAAGATGGAACTATTTTTTAGAGTAGGAGTCAAAACAAAGTTTAGTGTCACCAGAAGAGGCAGGAATGTAAAATCCGAGACTCCCTGGGAAATCCTCAGTAGGGGCCCCCTTTAACTTGATAAATTGCATCACATAGAGAGAGAGAAACAAAATGAGACTTTCTCTCCCTTTCCACATATCTTATTTTCAATGTCCCCTTATTAATATCACTTCTTCCCCACTACTCATTCTTCATATACCATGGCTGCTTGTTCAGAGTAAAGCCCATTTAACAGCTATCTCCCTGTGTTTTTGTTTGAAAGATATATTTTGGCCTAGCAAACTTGTTGGATGACAAGATCAGGGGCTCTAGACAACCATTTGTTACCTGAAAGCATGCTCCACCCCTTTCCCCAAGTCCATTTCTGAGACGTTTTTCTGACTCTTCTCTCTTGTAGAGTTGACTCTCATTATTCACAATATTTTTCTTCTATAAAGTCACTATGGACACTGAATTAGTGAATGCTGAACCACTGCTTCTAGAGAAAATATAGGGTTAGGTTCCTATGATAATGGAGATCTGTGGTACTTTCAATTCTTCCTTTCTCTACTTTCTTCCTCATTGGCAGCACTTCAGTATTCTCAAGTTTTTTATATGTTAAAAAAAAAAAAAACTACCTCTGCTTCCCTCCAATTATTGCCTTATCTCTCTGCTTGTCTTCTCAAAGTTCTTGCAAGAGAATATAATGTCTTCATCTTGGAAGTGAGGTCTCATTTGCTCTCTCCACTGCTGTCTTCTACTTCCTGCCCACATCCATCAGGCTTTTTCATCCTCATCTACTGAAACTGCACTTGCCAAATTTGGTAATGGACCTCATGCTGTCAAGTCCATGTCTTCATCTCCTTTGACCTCAGTGAAGCACTCAGCACCATGAGCACTTCCCTCTTTTGAAGCATTCACTTCCATGACTTCCAGGAGACCACCTTACCTTGATCTTTCTCTTCTTGGGATGTTTAGCCTCAGTGTCCTTTCTTCCTCTGCCTGACCTTAGACCATTGACCACCTTCTCTTCCTGCTCTTTACTCTCCCTGGTTTCAAGTAGGCCACCTAAGGGCTGATGATTCTCAAATCTGTCTTTATCCCAGATCACTCTCTTGAACTCGAGACTCATGTCAAAGTGTCAAATGCATATGACCACTTGAAAGCTCACTCAGGCCCTCGGTGTGCTTAGATCAGTGTGTCTAAAGTTAAGCTCATTACTTGCCACTCCAACTGTGGTTTCCTGTATTTTCTTAGTGAATGGTACCACCATTCACCCAAGTTAGAAACTCGGAAGCAAGTTTTTCTCTCTCTTTCCCTTATCCCACCATGCGATCTGCATTCCTACTGCCCTAATATCTCTATATCCATCCTCCCCCTGATCACCCCCGCTGCCAGTACCTTGGCTCCATCACCCATTACTTTCCGCCAAAATTATTTCAATAGGCTTCCAATTTGTCTTTTGACTTTTATCTTGTTCATCTTCAACTGTTCCTGAGAATGATCTTTCTAAAATTCAAATCTTATTACAAAATTGTCCTGCTTATAGTCTTCCAGCTGCTCTTGTAGCTCCTCACTGCCCTCAAGCTAAAACCCAAACTCCTTATCATGGATATTAAGTCACTCTGTGATCTGAATGGCACTTAGATTTCCAGCAAAGTCTCTCACCCCACCCCATTCCAGGCCTGGGCCCACACATCATGCTCATATTGACTCTTTGTAGTTCCCTGAAAGCACTACTTGCTCTTGACATCAAGCCTTTAGAAGAGCTGGTCCCCTCTAAAGTTTTTCACGTCCTTATTCCTTCATCTGGGAAATAACCACTCAACCAGCTTAGATGTCACTTTCTTCAGGAAGCCCTCCCTGATGCACTCTCCTCTAGATCTAGGTTAGGTCTCTCTTATGTACATCTTCAATACACCCTACCTACCCCAATTGTAGCACGTATCTTGTTATCTTGTAATGGAAATCCACAATGTCTCTTTCCACCACTAGACTGGACATTCTTTGAGGATAGGAAACAGATCTTGTTTATTTGTAGGTTCCCAGTTCCTAGAAAAGTGCCTGGCATATAGTAAGCACTCAATAAATTTTGGTTGAGTAAATAAGTGACTGTATCTGGCTCCTATTTCAGACAATATTCTCTTGCAGTCTTTTACAAGAAACTAAATAAAACCATCAAAGAATATTGAGAATTACTGTCTTTCATGTCAGGTCCTCTACATGGATGGTATCCTTCACCTATCCTCACTTCTTTTCTCAAAATAAAAATAATCCTGATAAGAATATTAAAGACTAACTTGCTGAGCACTTAAAAGTGTGCCAGGCACTTTACTTGGCCCTTTCCATGTATAAAGTATTTAATGTTCACAGCAACTCTACTGGTAGTAGTTATCTTTGTCCCCATTACAGATGAGAAAGCTGAAGAACAGAGTAATTTTCCCATATTCACAAGTCTAGTGAGCTGTAGAGTGCACAGTATTATTCGTAATTCAACCAAAACTCAACAGATAGCAGACAATGGTTTATTCTTGGGAGGGTTTAAGAACCTGAAATTTTCTATAAGCTCAGAAAATGACTCGTTGGCTGTGTTTGGACTGTGAATAAAATAATGGAAAACTTTCTTTCTGGGCCTTTTAGGTGTCTCAATGGTCCCTATTCCTTTTCTGTTTCCCTTTGTGACTTCTCACATTGAAGGAGCTGAGTTCCAGGGAGAGTAACCCTGGTAGTGCTGGGAACATGATGAGATGCTCAGGACAGGCAGGAGCAAACATCTCCAAAGGCCAGCTGGCTGAGAAATTCTGTTGTCACTGCTCTTTTGGACCAGTCTTTGCTAATTTACTTTCCATTCACTTCAGTCCCTTGTCCTATAGAAATGTACTGGGGCAAAGCTAGAAGGCTCTTTCTTCTTCCATCCTCTTTCACGATCCCACTTTCTGCTCCATGAGACCTCTATTTATGATCACAATAGAGAGCCCTATTTGTTTGCTGCTTGCCAGCCACTGTACCAAGCAATATGCTTATAAGTAATGCGTTTAATCCTCTCAATTAGCATATTGAAGTAAGTAGGATTATCCTATTTTAGAGGTGGGGAAGTCAAGCTTCAGACAAGTGAAGTAAGTTACTCAACATCTGTATTCATTTCTATTGCTACTGTAGCAAGTGACCATAAACCTAGAGGCTTAAAACAATATAAATTTATTTATTTGTATATATCTGAAGGTCAGAAGTCCAAAATCAGTCTCACTGAGCTAAAGCCAAGACATTGGCATGGCTGTTTCTTCTAGAGGCTCTAGGGGCGGATTTGTTTCCTTTGCCTTCTTCAGCTTCTAGATGCTGCCACGTCCCTGGATCTTTTCCTCACACGATTCCAACCTTTGCTCTGTCATCACACCTCTTTCTCTGACAGACACCCCTGACTTGCTTCTAGGAATGACCCTTGTGATTACATCAAGGACACCCAGACAATTCAGGATTATTTTTAACTCATTTACATTTGCAAAGTCCCTTTTTCCATGGTAACATAGGTTCCAGGGGTTAGGGCATCGAGTTCTTGGGGAGCTATTTTTCCCCTATCGCAATGTCACAAAGCATAACTGTAGTGTTCCACTAATGAGTTAACATCTTTCAAAAGTGATTTTCCTTTAACGAAGCCCTCCAAACTTTCTCTCTATTAAATATTGCTTCTTAAGGGTAAAGAGCCCACCTATTTCTGCCTCCATCTCTTCTGCATCTAGAACAGGAATTTTCAGTGCTGGCTACATATTAGAATCACCTGTAGAACTTTTAAAACCTACATGAGCCAAGACTCATTCCCCAAATCAATTAAAATCAGAGTTTCTGGAGGTGGGGTTTGAGTCCTTGGCAAGGTTGAGCATGTCTCTAGCTGATTCTAATATGCACATAGCTCTGAGAACTACCACACTAGAGAGAACCACTGGTACATCCTCAGAGCATGAAGCTCTCTGAGTTCAAAAAGGAAAAATTAACTGTAAAGGTAAATGGCAAGACAATGAACTTTGAAGTCATTTATCCCTGGTTTAGCATCCTTACTTGTACAGTCTTAGTTGCATGACCTTGGGCAAGTTACTTGATGTCTCTTACCTCAGTTATTTTTCCCCCCAGATAATAGTAGCTCCCAAGGGTTGTGCGATGACTAATTGAGATCATGAATGAAAAGCCCCTAGCTGAGTGCTGATAGGCCTCCAATAGAGGGCAGTGTAGCCTTTTTTGCAACCTACCCCCAGCCAAACTTGAGAACAGAGGTTCCTGAGCTTCTCCTAATAATAGAATACCCTTGACTCTAATTTTCCAGCTTTGTCTGACTTCGCTTCCTCCTCCATGTGTTCTTCTATCTTCAGTCCTGAGGTCTTTTTTGCACCTTTTGATTGTGCTGAGTCCAGGGGACAGCACGGAAAGCCTTCTCTGATCTTCCTGTCTGCTTTCAGAAGGTCAAGCTATTACTGGGTTTCTTGGTTAATGTCAAGCAGTCAAGCTGTATAATGAAAAGAGTGATTTTCCGCCCTTAGAAGGAAATCGCTTACAGTATGTGTTTGTGGGTGGAGAGCTGAGAATTTTCCTTTGGGCTGAGGATACAGTGAGAAGTCTAAAACATGGCTGTGGTGGAGAAATGTTTTTAATGAAAAAAATCCCCAGGGATGGAAGGAACAGGCCAAACTGCTTCCTATTAAGGATGTGCTAAAGTTGATAGTCCTTGCTTGTCTCCCCCTCCTTTTCTTCTAATTCTGAAGGTATTAGGAAGGGCAAACGCATTGAAGATGATTCAGCAATTGGAATCAAACACATTTGGCCCCGCCGGCCCTGCCCGGACTGACTGCCGGGTTAATAGCGTTAATGGAAAGAGTTTCGGGATTAAACGAGCGAGCGGGGCTCTGACAGAGTCACTTTCCATTAGGGACTGCCAAAGCTGATGTCACGGGCAGCTTTCATTTTGTTCTCTCCCTCTCATTCTTTTAGGTACAGAATGATGGAATGATCCTACCGTGCTGTTTTGACAAAGTGTGTTTCTCATCATTCATTCAGGTATTACCTCATTTTCACAAAGCCTTTTGTATTACCCAGTTGGGTTTTTACAGACTATTTCCATGTCCCTGCCCATGCTAAGAGTCAGCAGCACTGAGCAAGCAGCACTGTGGCTGAACACCATGTGAGGCAGTGAAGGGCTGAAACCAAGGACACCCAGGCATGGCGCCTGCCAGGGGATCTAGTTGGGAATGTAAGAGTCACGTGCACTGAATAACATCAGGAAGGTAACTGTAAGTTGCTCTCAGAGCTTAGGGAGGTGGAGGTTTCTGGTGACCTGGGAAGACAGCATGGAAGAAGCCCTGAGGAGGCTGGGTAGGACTTAGATAGAGAGAAGATTGGGAGACAACACAGGCTGGGAATTTGAAAATAATAAGAACAAAAACAGTGATGCAAACCAGTTGTCCGTTGGTACCCTGGCCCTCAAATATCTAGATAACTTCAACACAAGCACATATTCCACACCTTCCTCAATATTTCTGTGTCTCCTGAGTGAAGAGGTGTTAGCTTCCCGAGGTCACCCTAGACTCTGGGCTCCACTTTGGCATTCAGCATGCCTGTTCCACCTTGTTTCTAGGAGCCAATGAAATGTCCAATGATTAGAGCAGCTAAGTGCTGCCTCTTTGTACCTATGGCAGTTGGCAATGCATGCGCCCGTGTGTGTGCACGTGTGGTATCCTTGAGGAGAAGTTTCCAGTCATCTCACATTGGACCACAGGTTCTAAGAAGCAAAAGATCTGTTGGTCATACTTAGAACCTTTCCTGCCTTCTCCCTCTGCTACATGCTCAATTTAGTTCAAATACATTCTGGAGCATCTTTGTGTCCACAAAGCTCATTGTCTCCTGAGTAGACAAAAAAGTGCCCAGCTGAAAACTTTGGGGCTGGCCACTGAGGGCCTATTATCTGCTTAAAAGATTGAGGCTGAGGGTTTAGAAACTCTCAGTGCCCACCTGGCTTTTGGAAGTATTTTGATCCTGCCAAATCAATGTGTGACAAGGGCCTGCTTTCGACCAGTACAGGCTGTCCTCCGAGCACTTGCCCAGATCAATATGCAGGTATGATTGCTATTTTGGCCGCTGTGATAGAATGGCTGTGGGAGAAGAGCCCAGTTCTGAAATTCTGGTATAAAAGCCGTGAGTCCTTTATTTTGTGGTACTTAGCAAAGTACCAAGAAGAGCCAAGGTGAATGTTCTGGGGGTATAAGAAATATATGGAAAGAACGCTGGATATTCATCTTTAGAAAAAAGGCTCTACACTAAAAATGCCCCTGCAGAAGGAAAACATGTAACAATTTACATTGCCTATTTAAAATTCTGACCAGTGCTCTTACCCAGCTATTTTTAATGGAATTCTATGTACCACCTACTGGGAAGATTCAAATGAGATGAATAAGGTCCATCACTTATACGTTAGCATATAGCTGAACACCAAGAATCTACGGGCACTTAATTATTCTTTATCTCTTTTTCTATTCCATCAAAGCTAGCTCCTGGAACATTGAGTCTAAGCGTTTAAGAATTTCTTGATGGGGAAGAGGTGTGTGAGGCTTGGGCTAGACTGGGACCCAGAATCCTGTATTTTATTTAGAACCCCAGGTAATCCTAATGAAGAAAGTCCATAAGTCATGATTTGAGATACTGTACAAGATGACTGGGGTTATGGCTATGCATTTGAATTTAACAAATATTATAATTCATGACTTATGACACCTTACATTCACCTACTTTCTTTACTTTGATTCTCCATGAGGTGTAGAGGCAGACGTTGTTATTCTTATTTATGGTCAAAGACTAAAGTTCAGAGAGCCTGTGATTTGTGATTCACAGCAAGGAAACAACAAATGTTGAGACTCCCAGTACAGTCCTCCTCTTGCTAAGCCTACTGCCTTCCTTTAAGACGCACGTGGCCCGCCACATGATGGTGTCAGTATTTCTTCCTGTCTTCTTGTCTATGTACCAAATTATGGGAGGAGTGAGAGGGAAAGTTGCTCTTTTCTGTAATTCTAGATCATCTTCGGTCAGAGTGAGGCAGCGCTTGCTAAATGTTAAAATGTCTGGTCACTTTGGCCCAATACATTAAGCCAGGGAAGAATAAGGGTCCAGAGTATGTTGTTCCTGCTTGGAAGGGGGCAATACTGAATAAAAGTCACTCAAAGATCTGCCTCTCCCAACCCCCAAGCACACACATGACTGTACTCCAAATCCAGAACTGTCTGACTTTTAGAAAAGACTCTACCTGTTGAAGAAAACCTTTCTTCAATGAGATCGAGTATAATGAAAACGTTTGAAAATGGAATGCTATTCCCAAGGAAGACCAATTAACCAGAAGCTGTCCAGAAATTGAGAAAAGAACTTGGGGAGAGAATACAGGGTTGGGGCCAGAGGGCCATGTTCTAATTCCAGTTGTGCTAATAAATAACAGTTATCACTACTGACTAATTCCTGTGTACTGCAGTCCTCACAATAACAAATCTATTGAGCATCAGAATCTCTATTTTACAGATGGGGCAACTGAGGCTCAAATATGTTAAGGGCCTTGGCCACACTGCTAATGAGTACCAGAAATGGGATTCTAACTCAGGTCTGGCAGCCCAAGCCCTGGAATTTTAACCTCTATGAGGCCTTGATTGTGAGCTGGAAATGAGATAATAACATGAATGTGTCACATAAACCATGGAAGTCTGGCTCAGATGCCATACCTGGGAACAATCCTCGACTCTTCTCTTGGCTCACATCCCAAATTCAGCAAATCCTGTTGACTCTACCTCAAAGAGGATCCTTGATGCAACGAGTTCTCCCCTTTGTTTTCACCCTTGTTCACTCCTCCATCATCCCTGGCCTGGATAATTGCTATAATCTCCTGTCTGGTCTCCCAGCCTCCACCTTTTGTCCCCATGATCTTCTCTCAACATAGTTGCCAGAGTGATTCTGTTAAAATACATGTCAGCTCCTGTTACTCTTCTGCTCAAAACCCCACAGTAGCTCAGCATTTCACTGAGAGTACAAGTCAAGTGCCTCTAGTGGCCCATAAGTCCTGTGCAATTATATCCCTATCTCCCATCCCGATGTTCCCATTCTTTCTTAGATTTCATCTTTCTCTCACTTACTCTGTTCTAGCCCACTGATACCCCAGGGCCTTTGAACTTACTAAACCCTTTCCCTAGAACACTCTCCTATCTACTAAACCCACATGGTTTTCTCCCTCCCTCCTTCAGATCTGTGCTCAAATAGCCCCATCTCCCTTATCTGTAAGGAATATGTTCCAAGACTCCCAGTGGATGCCTAAACCCATAGATAGTATTAAATCCTGTATATACTATTTTTTTCTATACATACATATTCTTTATGGCTTCTCTTTGGCATATTTGAATTGTTAGAATCACTACTCTTTTGTGCTGTGGGACCATTATTGAGTAAAATAAAGATTACTTGAACACAGCACTGTGATTTGGTGACAGTTGATCTGATAACCAGATGGCTACTAAGTGACTAACAGGTGGATACAGCGTGGATACCCTGGATAAAAAGATGATTCAGGTCCCGGGTGGGACAAAGCTGGGCGGTGGGAGATTTCATCACATTGCTCAGAATAATGCACAGTGTAAAACTTATGAATTGTTTATTTCTGGAAACTTCTATTTAATATTTTTAGATTGAGGTTGACCACAGGTAACTGAAACTGTAGAAAATGAACCCATGGATAAGGGGGGGATTATTGTATCTACTTCTCAGGGTGACCTTCCTCAGTCACCCTATTTAAAACTGAACCACCCTCACAACACTCCCTATTCCACTCATTTTATTTTTCTTTATCTTATTTTTAAATTGTGATACAATAAACTTATCATCCTAACCATTTTTAAGTGTACAGCTCAATGTAAGTACACTCACATTGTCGTGCAACTATCACCACTATCTCCAGAACATTTTTTATCTTGCAAAACTGGTACTCTGTACCCATTAAAAAATAAGTCCCCAAAATATGTCTCTCCCCCAAGCCTCTGTCAAACACCATTCTATTTTTTTTTTCTCTATGAATTTGACTACTCTAGGTGCCTCCTATAAGTGGAATCATATAGGGTTTGTCTTTTTGTGACTGGCTTGTTTCACTCAGCATAATGTCCTCAAAGTTCATCCATGTTATATAGTATGGGTCAGAATTTCCCTTCTTTATAAGGCTGAATAATATTCTGTTGTATGTATATACCACATTAAAACAGAGACTTTATGACGATTCAGGAAATAATAATGCCAGTCACCATTCATGGCCCAAATGCCACTATGTGCCAGGCACGGTGATAAACCACCGCAGTCAGCAACTCTGTGGTGTTCTCATTATACAGGTGATGAAACTGAGGCTTAGAAAGCTTAGTTTACTCATCCTGATCATACAGCTAATGATGGCAAAGCCAGGATTCATGTCTCAGTGCTCATGGATGGGTCAGCAAACTATAGCCTGTGGACCAAATCTGGCCTGTTTTTATATTATTAGCCCATGAGTTTTTACATTTTAAAGGGTTATTGAAAAACAAAACAAAATGAAAAATAAGACGAATATGCAACAAAGACCTAAGGTCAACAACGGCAATGCCTAAAATACTTAGTATCTGGCCCTTTATTAAATAGTTTTCCCATCAGCTACCCACCCTTTAACAGGGAGGGAGAGCCATGCACTATATAAACATTTGCTATTTCACCTTCCTTGACTCATTCTAACCCTCAGATCTCTATTTCTAAATATCCCTTAAGAGATTTGATGCTCATTTTGATCTTGTTGACAACTCACAAGTGTGAGGCGATGATGAGCTTTCTTCAGACAGCCCTAAGGGGACCTCTGTGCCCTTACTGAAGATGAAGAATATGGAGTTTCCAGCTTTGTTTGCCTCTCTTCTAATTGGTTTTCAGGGTTTGTGGAAAATTTTCAGGTACTGAAGATTTATGGAAGCTTAATGGCTTAAGGAGAAAGTGCTTTATAAAATTAGTCTCATGACTCAAGTGTCATGTTTTTGCTAAATAGGTAAACAAGCAGGCATTTCAATAATGTCCTGCTTCTCCAAGATCATATTTCTAGGAATGCCAACCACCCAGCACCTAGAACTTAACATTGATGTCAATGGAAAAGGTCTCTAGTGACACAGTTTTACTTTACTCGAAGCAGGGACAGACAAGGACACATTCTTGGACCTTGATCTAAGCTACTGAGTATTCATTAGGGAGCAGATTAGCATTAGTGAGAAATGACAGCAGACAGCCGAGGGAATGGTAGTGTTGCCAGAGAAACAGACTGACTGAATTCATAGCACACAGTCTGAGGTCACATAGCGTGGGGACCCCTAAGGGACCCACACATCCCAGGGACATATGAGAAAGTGAACCACACAGAATGACTGACACACTCCATGAACTGGGGGCATAAAGATAAAAACAGTTATTCATGTTTTGTATACTCTGTAATAAGAATGCAATGTTAAAAATTCTTTTGTAGTTCTTAATTGAGCTCCAACTTAAAAATAGAACCATTATGAATTAATTTTACACATTGAAAAGGAAAATAAAATAAATAATAATAGAATAAATAATAATCTAACAATAGAATAAAAAGGCTGTTGAGGATATTGAAACAAATAAGGAAGCTGGCATCAATAGATCTCAACAGATCTCAGATATCAAGTAATTTGTTCACGGTCACCAGTTTTGTTATGAACAAACCAATTCTCTTGACTTTCAGGTTAGCATTATTCATTTCCAGAATAGGGGTCAGCAAGCTCTCACCTGAAAGCCAAATCCAGCCTACCACCTGCTTTCAAAAATTTTATTGGAACCCAGCCCCTCCCATTAGTTCAATATTGTCCCTGGCTGCGTTTGTGCTACAAGGACACAGTTGAGTAGTTGTGAGAGAGATCATATGTGCCACAAAAACTAAAATATTGATTCTCTGGCCCTATACCATTAGATCTAGATTTTAGTTTCTACTCCTCTACTTAGTTCATATTTCTGAATATTATTTTTTCATCTATAAAATAGAACTGACAATATCTCTGATTATTATAAGAATCCACTTGGAAATATATGTAAAACGCCTATTGTAGCTTCTGGCAAATAGCTAAGGCTCAAAGGATGATGTAAGTGACAGAAACTTAATTTTAACCCTAACACAGAAGGGAATTTATTGGCTCATGCAGCAGGCAAGGAGAGTGGGGTGGCTCGGAGCATCAGTGAATGAAAAGGGGCACCTAAGCCTCAAGGACCAGAACTGGAAGTTGAGGCCGCTAAGACTCACTTACTTTCCAATTCTCTTTCTCTGTCTCTCTGTCGCTGTCTTTGTCTCTGTCTTTGTCTTTCTCCCATTCTCCCTCTCTGCCTGGATTCATTTTTCTGACACCTTCACCTCATAGCAAAGAACATGGCTACAAACGTTCAAATTCACATTCTTCCTTTGGGTAGGAAGAAAAGATCTTTTTTCCTAACTTTTGAATATCAGTCTCTTTGATGTTCTTTGGTTAGTCCATTTTGGGTCATGTCATGGATCTAACCAAACTCTGATTGCTAATGGTCCACCAAAATTTGTGCTCCCGTTTCCAAATTATAGAGCTCTGTGAAGCAGCACTCCAGACATGGACTACATTTGCCAGCCCCGCCTGTATCAAATTGAGGCCATGTAACTAGTTCTTATCAGAGGAATGTAAATGCTATGGACATGTTATTCCTGGGCCATGGAGGTTATGAAACAGATGGGCTTTTCCCACTCCCTTGGTCATTTTCTATCAATGGATATTAATGTCCACGATGTCCTGGAAATATGTGTTAAAAGAACCAGTGACAGCTGATCTCTCCCTCCTCAATCTGATATTAATCGCTTTGGACTAGTTGTGTGAGCAAGAAATAAACTTCTGTTGTGTTTGAGCCATTATACATTCCAGGGCTGATTTGTTATAGCAATCGACCTACCCTAACTAAAATGAGTACTATGATTCAAGTGGCCTGGTCTGATACCCATTTGTGTGACAGGGCAATGGAAGATAAGCTGAGTCTATTACCAAAAGAAAGGGGAGAGAAAGACATGTATAGAAATACAATAAATGAACAAGAAAATAACTAGTATAAGTCTATAACAATTAGTAATGATTTATCTTGTGGGTTTGTTACCATTAATAAAATGCTCATAATGTTCCATCATCATAAATATGGGTTTAATTGAGCCTATAATCTGCATATCAATGTGTTTACCAACCAGGAAGTGCCATCAAACTTCAGTGTCCAGAGTTTTTATTGGGGGTTTATTAAGTAGGCGTGATTAAATCATTGGCCATGTCATTACATCAATCTCCATCCCTTCTCCTTTACCCAGAGATTGAAATGGCTCATAACCCCAACCTCCTAATCACATGTTTGGTCTCTCTGGTAACCAGCTCTCATCCTCAGTCATCTCATCTTTTAGTTTAACTCAAGTGTGATCCAAGAGGCTCGTGAATAACAATGACATTCCTGTCACATGAGGAATTCCAAGGACTTAGAGTCTCCCAGGAACCAGGGACAAAGGCCAACCAAATTCTTTATTATATAATAGATGGGTTATCTATACAAAGTTTTTTTTGTTTATAATTTTGTTTTGGTAATTAGAGTTGGGTATTCGAATCTCTGTTTTATATTTGATCAAGTCAATTAATGCCAAATAATGAAACTAGTGATCATAATGTGGGCATTACTTGGAAAGTTGTTGATGGAATTAACATGTTGTTTTCTATCAGAAAATTGGGTGTTCTAATGAAACTAGAAGAGATTCTCCTGTACCCTTCCTTTATGTGAATGTGAAGCAGGTTTCCATCTACTCAGAAATACCACTTACGTACTTTTATTTTCATAAGGGAATGTGAACTCTACCACCCACCTATATGGTTTCCAATGTACATATGTATATAGATATAGGTCTATCTGTGATCCAAGAATACGCTACTACTAATAACCAACCACTAACATTACTGGATGCTTACCATGGCCCAGGTAGTGTATTAAGAGCATCATGTATATCATTTAATCCTCACCACAAAACATACAAAATAAGCATTATAATTTTCATTTTATATGCAAGTTACCTACTTAAGGTCACACAGTTTGGAAGTGATGGAGCCCAGATTCAAATCCATATGTTTGACTTCCTTAACCACTCTGCACCCAAGCATTCCTGCAAAGAGCCCAGTTGAATGAAAATGAGATTTAGGGGAGAGAATTTAAGGAATATGGTGTCTATTTATTCTTCTACATCTTCTGAGAGCTGCTCTTGGGTGGATGTTTTCATATTTGCACCGTGCACCTCAAAAATTATCTTCACTAAATTATATCTTAATGTTGTTGTCTGACTTTTATAATTCGGTGTACAAGAAAGTGTTTAAATTCCTCCTCTGAATTCTTGAAACTCTTGTGGAGATACTAGTTGATGCAATAGTCAATTGTGCCCAATAGGTTGTACCCTGTGGAAATTTCTCCAAATTTTACACAAGGTAAAAATCTTCTCTCTCTTAAAAAAACTGCTATAAATCTGCTTCTCAGGATCATTTGTCTCTGCTGCTGTGTTGCCCAAAAATTTTAATACAATTTTATGCTCTAGTAGAGCAATTATGGTGACTCTGATGGTCAAAATACTTGCTTTTTTTTCTTAATTTAGCTTTGTGTGTTTTCATTCTCATTTTACTGAAATCCAGTTTTTGGTATGTAACTTAAACCCTCACATTTTTTTAGACTAGAGTAAAAACATTCTTGGTATTTGGTGATTATAACAACTCTCATCTACAAATGACCAAATTTTATATTAATAAAATGTAATTAACATTAAAATTATACTGAGCTTAGTATAATCTTTGATCAATTATTCAAATTGCATTTTGGAATCTTTCCAAAATTCTAGGATATTATTATTAATATAAATTATTAATTATCAAGTAAATAGTCATTAATATCAACTATAGAAGTAAATAAATGTTAGTTAAAGATTTCTAATTGATAGTGATAATGTTGATATAATAAAATGATGAATATCTCTGTATGTGTATATATATATGTACAATATATATATTCATTGAATAAAGATTAATGAGTACCTTCTCCATATCAGGTGAATAAATGTCATATTTTATAAGAAGGGTTGTTATGGTCCGAATTATGTTCTCCCTAAATTCATATGTTGAAGTCCTAACCCCTGTTCCTCAGAATGTGATCTTATTTGGAGAGTCCTTACAAACGTAATTAAGTAAAAATGAGGTCACTGAGGTGGGGTCCTAACCCATTATGACTAGTGTCCTCATAAACAAGGAGATATGGACATAGAGCACACATAGAGGACAGATGATATGAAGAGACACAGGCAGAAGGAAGCCATCTACAAGGTAAGGAGAGAGGCCTGAAAAAAATCTCCCTGCCTCACCCACAAGAAGCCCTCACCAGTGACCATGTTTTCTGACATTTGGGCCTTGTCTTATATACTTCATGCCTGTGAGCCGCTAGAGGCAGGCAGTTTATAGTTTGACATGCTTTGTAACTCTCCAGAACTCTGAACCTTTACTGCATGTCAGAAGCATT
Source organism: Eidolon dupreanum (assembly GCA_028627145.1). NCBI lineage: Eukaryota > Metazoa > Chordata > Mammalia > Chiroptera > Pteropodidae > Eidolon > Eidolon dupreanum. The sequence goes on along the minus strand of CM053503.1, from coordinate 73,680,331 downwards.
TATTAATATTGCTACTAATCATAGTACCTAACAGGTGTGGATGGGCTTCAACATGTAAGAAAGCAATGTTTCCCATTATTGTGCTTTCATCGTTCACCGGAACATGACAGGCAGGGATAAATCCAGACTCGCTTTTTCAGTTCTCTTACTTAGGTTACTATCCCATTACTAGAAGTCCTGCTTTGCTGGCCTTCATAGAAACATGCAGCAAATACAGGCTGCAGGGCCTTCTCATTCTTCATTCATGTAGACTGAGATGGAAAAGTTTGGTTTCTGTGAATGGTAAAGGTTTATTCTCTGTGGTCTGAGGTTGTCTTGAAATGGGGTGAGCATAAAGGCTAAGGACAAGCTGTGTCTTGCCTGCCTTCTTAGTTGCAAAATGGAAAAAGACAAGCAGAGAAAGCAAATTACCTGACTTTGAGATCTGTACCCCTCCCCCTTTTTTACTTTATAAATTTTTCTGTCTAGGACTGTATAAATTGATATAAATTACTAACTTTATTGAACCCAGGTTTATGTCAAGAACTCTGTAGGGAGCTTTCTATGCATTATCCCTTTTGAATCTCACAACATCGTGTTGCTGTAAGTGCTGTTGTTATCCCCATTTCATAGATGAGAAAACTGAAGCTCAGAGAAGTTAAGGTTATGTGTTTAATGTAGCACCACTGGTAAGGGGTAGAGCCAGAATATGAACTCAGGTGTTTGTGACCCTAGAGTCTACACTAGTGACCCTAATTCCCTATTGCCTGTTAATATGGACAGAGGAGAGTTTGCAATCTTCAGTTGCTTTTCCCCACCATGGCCTGGCACCTAATGGCCATTCTTACCATGGAAATCAAAGGGCACCCAGTCTGCAGAAACTTCCTTCCATTCCCTCGAAGTAAGCTGATGTAGACCTGGTCCTACTTTCTCTTTCCTTCACAACCCCACTCTATTCCTGACATATCAGGATGTTGGTGTTCTCCCTGGTTAATTACTGGGAACTGCAAGTAATATTCGCCTCACTTTCAGTCAGTGCTTCAGCTGCAGGATAGGTTCAATTTAGCCTTTATTGGCTGGCCTAGGACCCCAGTTACAGTGGATTGCACTCTGAACTCTGAACCAGGGACTCACAAATGAACTATTAGGGCCCCACTCATTTATTCTTGGAGTCTCTTGGAGTCCTACCATAAGAAACTGAGTCTGCAAAAAACAGCACCTTACATTACTGTCTGTTCAGAGTGATGTATCTGTCATTTTGTGAAGGGACTCACTGCCACAGAACAGGGTGGAATTGAAGGGCACTAGCCTGGGATTCAGATGAAGCTAACTTTTTCCGAGCATTTACTCTGAGCTAGGTACCGTGTTAGACTCTTATGCCTACCCGATCTCACGTAAACCTCAAAATTACTCTGAGAGAGGCTGTCTAGTTGATATTTTACAAATGAGAAAACTGAGGCCAAGTGGATTAAATGGCTTCTCAAAGGATATTTGGCTTATAAGTGGAATCTTCAGCCTCCAATTCCAATGTTCTTTTCTTATCTCTGCTACTAATTTACAATCTTAGGGGGAAAACTCTTGGCCTTACTTTCATATCTTTAAAATTATGGGGTTAGATAAGATCAGTGTTTCCTAATTGTACTCCAAAGTGGTTATATCTACAGGCTTTTGAGCTACTCAGACTTGGATTTGGGTCTGAACTTTAAAAACCATTTAAGCATTCAGCAAATTTATTGAGCACCTACCATGTGTTGGGCATCATTCCAGCCAAAAGGGGAAAAATCAGCAACAAAATCTCTGATCTCTGGGAAGCCTTGGCAGGGGTTAAAGGAGAGAGCTAAACAAGCAAATGAAAAGGGTCAGTATAATAAACCCACTGTAGGAAATAATCGAGTGCTTTTATAGAAAATAAGGGGGAACACTTTAATTAAGGTGGCTAGGGAAAGTTTCTTTGAGTTAAGACTTGAAAAGGGAGGAATTGAGTCAGGAGCATTCTAGGCAGAGGAAAAAGCAAGTACAAAGGTTCTGAGGCAGAACAGAGTTCGGGACAATCAAGGAACAGAAATAAGTCCTTTATCCTAAGTGACTGAGGGGAAAAGTTGACAAAGGAAAGAGGAGAGAAAAAAATCACATAGGAACTTAAGGACTTGGAAGTAAGGAGAAAGTGGTAACTTTAACAATTACTAATAATAAATTCACTAGTATAATTACCAATAATTTGCAAAATCTATGCTACTCCCTTTATTTCCAAGGATAGGTTCAATTAATTTATTAGGTAAGGAGTGGGGAGTTGACCTCAAGTTACCCAAATCTGCTAAAACTCAGTTTGCTCATCTGTTAAATGGTGTTAAGAAGAATACCTATTTCATGGAGATGGTGGGAAGATTAAATAAGTTAGCTTCAAGCCTGGCTCAGATTTAAGAGATCTCTGAATTCTCATCAGGCTCAGAAGGTCGACTTCCAGCTAAAGCTTTATGAGCGAAGGGTATCGGAAAAACCAATCAGAATTGAAGGCAAAGCATTTCTGAAAGAAACATGGTAGTCAATGGATTCATAGCTAATGTCTCAGGATCTCATCAAGCATATTAATTCACTGTCTGCTTTGGAGTTCTCTATGTCTCACTGGGAGTCCAGTTTAGGATTATATTCTAGGCAGGACAAATGAAATTTATCACAAGGCCTTAGGGGAAGGTTTATGGTGGACACAGTTGTTGCCCACCAAGCAGCTATTTTCTCTTCTTTTCTCAGGTGAGCAGAGTTCACTGCCTACCATAGAGGCAGATGTGCAGGTTCTCTCTTTCACAGCCTCCCTTGCAGCTCTGGCAATACAGGCACACCTTGGAGACAGTGTGTGTTTGGCTCCAGGCCACCGCAACAAAATGAATATGCAATAAAGTGAGTCACATAAATGTCTTGGTTTCCCAGTACATATAAAATTTATATTTATACTATGCCGTAGTCTATTGTTTACAATAGCATTATGTCTAAAAAACAATATACATAGCTTAAATAAAAGTTACTTTATTACTTAAAAATGCTAATCATCATCTAATCCTTCATTAAGCTTTAATCTTTTTTTCTGGAGGAGGGACTTACCTTCAATTTGTAAAAAATGCAATATCTGAGGAGAACAATAAACCAAAGTGTACCTGTAGTTGTGTGACCCAATACTGACCAATTAAACCAGAGGGGAACTCTGCTGGGGGAATTCTGAACAAGACATAACCTATAACCTTCTCTTACAGCAAAGAAGTCTCAAAGTCTTGCCTGTGTTTTTTTGTACAAATCCAGATAGCTCCCTGTTTTTCTGAAAAATTTCCAAGGTCCTCATAAAATTGACAAAGGTGTTATGTAAAGTGATAAGGTCATTCTTATGCATACTATGGTATAAAAGAAAGAGATAAGAGGAAAAGCCATATTTCCTTCTTCCTACTTTTGAACTTGATTTTGTGAAGACATGATGTACAGAGCCTTGGCAGTCATTTTACAATAATGAGGGAGAGTACCAAGAGAATCTCAGAGAAGCCCTGACGTGGCTGAGCCACTGATCCTGTTTGGAATCACCTCCCTCTACATCACTTATTATGTGAGATTACTAAATCTTTTTAATTTAATCCCATAGTAGCTGGATACTTCGATATGTGCAGTTGGGGGTATCCTGATATACCTCTGCTCCCTTCCACTTTCTTCCATTACCCTCTCCTTTGGAAGGAATCAGAGACCTCTTTCCACCTGCTCAGTGATGCTCATAATTCCTTAAACAGAAGACAAGTCTTGCATTTCTGGGATGATTTTATGTCTAGTTTTTCCAGGGCTCCTCTGGGACAATTCTACTTTATTCTCTTTGTCCTGGTGCAATTTTAAAGGGTGCTAAAAATGTTCCTGAATGAATGGTAAATTATATGGCCACTTTATTCCTTTTTCAGAGAGAAAAGTTTCAGAATGAATACAGTTGCACATGCATGGATTGGGGGGAGAAAGGATTGAGAGAGAGAGAGACAGAGAAAGAGAGAGAAAGAGAGAGAGACAGAGAGACAGAGAGAGAAAACATAGCTTTCAATTCACAGTAAAGGGGTAATGAATAATAACACGGTTTTGGAAGAGGCAGGACAAGTGGGAGCATACAGGGTGAAGGAGGTTCTCTAGAGGAGGGAGAAGGCGCAGGAATAAGAAACTGGGAGCTTTAAAGGTAAACTTCACCCACTTCCTAGATTTTTCAGGGATCCGTTCTGCCTCCAAGAACATACAGAGCCTTTGTTGCTGTGCTTTTGTTCTTTCTTTGCTTTCTCTCCTTTTGCGCAGTCCCAGTCCACCTCTACCAGCACCCTGGGCTTATTCGGGCCTACTACTTGGCAAAGAAGTCTCAAACTCTTGCCTGTGTATTTTTTTTTTTTGTCTAAACCCAGATAACTTCCTGTTTTTCTAAAATCTTTCCAAGGTTGCCCTAAAATTGACAAAGGATTTATGTAAAGTAATAAAGTAATTCTCATGCATGCTACTTCAAATCTGCTTTTTCAGACCTTTTCAGACCCCTCAAAATGTGAAAATATTTGAAGTGCACCCCATCCCTATTCCCTCTTTATGTACATTCCTATATCCCAAGTAACTGAAAATTAGGCCTGCCTCTGTCCCTCACCCCAATTAGTTGATGATGTTTTACCTGCCTCTTGTGCTAATAAAAACAAGTCACAAGTAGGGCAGTTTATCCATGCTGGCACTAAATATTTAAGTGCATAAATTAGTCTTGATTTAAATTATACAGGCTCATTATCTGTAGGAAACTGGGCTGCCCCATAAGCCTGTTAGAATGATGAACACCACGCTGCAGCCTCAATAGCAGTCCCTGGGGAGTTGAATCCGGGAATAGAATGAGTCCTTGTGCCCCCAGTAGTTGCATGAATATATGAGGCAGCCAGCTAAAGAGGGCTGTGGTTTCTAACCTGCTTAATGAGACTGGGAACAGGGGGGGCTTGGCAGGGAAGGACCTGATTCTTCTTGCTTCTTAAATGAAGATACAGTAAAGGAGATGGGCTTTCTTTATCTTGCTTTTCATGTCTGACCATCAAAATGACATTTAGAGCTTATGCAATAGTAGGAATCAGAAGAAATGCTTAAGGGACTGGGGGTCGCAGGGAACACTTGTGAGGGGCTGGAGAGATACATGGGCTGTGATCACTGAACAGATTTCTCATCACTTGTTACCTGAGCTGTGGGAAATTGATAAGCTTCTTGAAGGAGGTACTTTAATTCTCAAAGAGAAAGCCTTTTAATATAACCAACCGTAATTATCTGAGCACCTCTTACATACTAGGCATCAAACTAAGATTAGAGGCCATAAAGGGTGAACAAAAGAAAATTTTCATCCCTAAGAAGCTTTCAGTTTGCTGGGAATTTCAGACAAGATAATGGGTTGTTATAATACACGGTATTAATGCCACCAGTAAAAAAATATTTATCCAGAAAGATGACTGTGATCCTTTCAATGTCATACTAAAGCATTATCTAATAGGCCAGCCCAAAGGTCCTCTGGCATCCTTGACTTGGATAACTATTACTACTAGTTATGGTCTAGACCTTGAAAGTTAGATAATAATTTGTAGGAAATTGATAAGTTGCAAGTAATTTTTGTCTGGTAGAGATGTAGATGGTTTCTGTCCATTGGAAAAGAAAACTCCTAAAAGTTATGATTTTATTGCTTATAGGATATTACATTACATTCAGTTTTGTATCTAAGTTAACAATCTTAAAGCAGCTTCCTTTCTTTCATTGATTACATCTAAATCAGTTTCTCATATGTTCTTTTCATTCAGTTTCATCAACCTGCTGGTTCTCTCATTAATGAGTTAAATAAATCTTTGACATAGGCTCATGATTTACTTATATGTGAGTTGTGCCTTTAACTTTCTGAAAATAATAATTTAACAGTACCTTATAACTAAGGTGTTAAGGGGTCACAGATGAGGGACACCAAACCCAGTATTGGGGGCTTAGGGAAGATTTCTCAGAGAGGTCATCTAAAGTCAGACATGAAGGATAAAGGAGTTAGTTAAGCGAAGATGGAAAGTGGGTGATATATTTGGTAGAAGAAAATAACTTGTGGAAAGGCCATAGATGATACACCTGTATTAACATGTCTTGAAACTCAAGAATGTGAGTGGTGAGAGGCAAGGATGAAGAAAGAGGTAAGCAATAGCCACATCATGAAGGACCGCAGTACTAGCCAAGGAGTTTGGTCTCTATACAGAGGACATTGGGGAGTCACTCATTAGCTTTCAAACAGGGACAAGACATGGTTGGATTTGGCTGCTGGGTCCACTGTATTATAACCGAGGTGGAAATAGCATTAGTCTGTAGACTAATTACAGCTTGCTGAGATTACTTATAAGATTCCTATACAATTGTGGTTCACCCAGTTTGCTCTAAAAGTAAAATTAAAAGACACATTGGTGAATAAATTCATGGAGAGATTTCTAAACTTTAGTTGGAATGTCCAACAGTAGATATTTACCATTTATAAGGTTTTCTTTATCTAATCTGGTGAAAAGTAAAAATAAAAAAAGCAGAAGTGTGAAAAAAGCAAGGTTGACATAGTTCAAAATAAAACTCCAAGCAATGGGCAAAGCAGAACTGAAGGAGGAAACTTCAGAGACCAGCTATTAGATGAAATTGTTTGGGTCAGAAAGGTTGCTGCATCCTTCAAGTTTCCTGGTCCAGATATTTCCATTTTAGCAATACATTTTAAAGCAATTTTGCATTTTTAGCACAAGGGAGCATTTATCTGGTTATGATGAAGCTTGCTGAGGACTTCTCAGCAGTCACGGCACTTTTGTTTCTCATCTCATTTCATCTTCACAAGAATCTATGAGGCAGAGAGGATGAGTGCTATCATGCCCATTTCACAGATGGAGAAGCTAGGGTCCAGAAAGGTCAGTGATTTGCCCAGTTATCACTGCAGGTTAGAACCAGGGACTAGAAAAGAATGATGTTAGTATCAGTGTTCTATCTGACACTACCATGGAAATTTTACCTAGCAGGTGTTTAATAAATGCAGTAAAGGAACAATTTTGTTCTATTCCTTCCTCCTTAATATATAAATATGAAATTATACCTCTATGTGTTTATTTACTTGTTTATTAAGGTCAATAAATTATAAGTTCTGTTAGGGCAGTTTTCTATTGCCATGTAACCAACGGCCCTAAAATTCAGTGGCTTGAAATCAATAATTTTTATTTCTTGTGATTCTGTAAGTTAGAAATTTGGATAAGGCTCAACTAGGTAGTTCTTTTGTCCCACATGGTGTCAGCAGCGCTCACACAACTACATTATATAGGTCGTTGGGTTGGACTATATGATAGTTAATTTTATGTGTCAATTTGGCTGGACAACAGTGCCAGATATTTAGTCAAACATTCTGATATTTCTACCAAGGTGTTCTTAGATGAGATTAACATTTAAGTGAGTAGACTTTGAGTAAAGCAGATTTCCCTCTATGTGTTCTATTTAGACCAATCAGTTGAATGTCTAAATAGAACAAAACTCTACCTCCTCCAAGCAAAAAGAAATTCTTTACTAAATGGCATTTAAACTTGAACTGCAACATTTCCACTTTCCTGATCTCCAGCCTGCTAGCCCACCCTGCAGATTTTGGACTTACCAGCCTCTGTAATCAATTCCTTAAATCAGTCTTTCGGTCTAATTTTCTCTAATACAGATTGAAAGGTCCACAAAGACTTTATCCAGGTGTCTGGTACCTTGGTGCTCCTTCAAGTAGCCAGTCTCTCTTCACATGGCTAGCCTGGGGCTTCCTCACAGCATAGCAGTCTCAGGGTAGTCAAATTAATTACATAAAAAGTGAACACTGTCAGTTATCTTAAACCTTGGACTTTGACATCTCAGAATATTTCTTCTAGTATATTCTGTTGATCATAGTAAGGCACACTACCAGCTCAGATTAAGGTGAGGGTAAATAGACTTCACCTATTGATGAAAGGATCGACAATGTCTCATTGCAAAATACATGAGGAATGAAAGAGATTATTTCAGCCATTTTTGGAATCAATCTGCTACTAATAGAGACCCTGTTCTGTTTCTAACAACCTAGAGTTGTTGGCAATATTAAAGACAACAGTGCATACAAAAAGCAGAGCACAATAAATATTCCTTGAAAAAAATATGTATGTATGTATGGATGGATGGATGGATGAACAACATGTCCACTGTATATGATAGTTTCAAGGACTCATTGGAGCTTCATGTACCATAGTCCTCTGAGAAGCAAAATAAGGCAGCAGTTAAGAGCTTGGATTTTAGACTGAGACTACATGTCTCCATATACAGGTTCCATTACTCATAAGCTATGTAATCTTGGGCAAGTTATTTATGCTCTCTGTGCTTCCATGTCCTCACCTATAAGAAGATTACATTAATAATACTCACCTCTTAGGAATTCTGTGTGCCTTAATAATGCAAATGAGATAATGTGAATAAAGAGCATAGTACAGTTTTAGCAACTTATTAGTAATTTTATTATTATAAATAATAATTATTGTTATTAGACTTGTGCCTATGTTTATGTACTACCCACTACAGTAAATAGCTCTTCCATTCTGTACATATACGGTCTCTGGTTTTTTTTTCTTTCTCTGAACATTGTTATTCTATCTGTGACCACAGTTCCTTAGCAACTCACCATCATGCCATATTATTTGGAGTTGTGTGTCGACAGGCTTGGGCATTTGGAAAGACTCAAATAGTAATCAGTGTTGTTCCATGCCATCATTTCCTCTTATAGGTGCTTAGGTATCTTGTATGGCTTCCCACCCACTACAGCTTCCCATGGCATTGTTCTTGGAGCTGCTTTTGGGCAGACATTATTTGATGGTGGTGGCTGGCTGTTGGCCAGGGCTTTGATGGGGCCACTTCACAAAGCCTATGTCATAGACAGCTCTGTCAATTGCCTAAGAAGCAAGATGTGCTGCTGGATGTTGGTCTTACTCCATGGTTGAGACGGTTGCCTGCAGTCTTGAGCTTAAAACTTATAGTTATTTTTTTGGTACCTTATTCTACCTTTCAGGACTCCAAGGGCACCCTTGCTTTCTGGATTAGGCACTGAAATCAAGATGAATGAGTCTGGCTTTGAACTGTGGCTTTGCCTTGGTTTCTGTATGCCTGGCTTTAGTCAGCTTCTACATCCCATTATGTCAGACAAGGCTCTATCAGTCATTTGTTTCTGGCTCCTACAGTTGTTTCTTTTATCTGGATTACAAAGAACTATAAGGTTTTGAAAATCCATTAATTTATTCATGGTAAATAGCTCTCTAATTCCCAAGGTTATCATATTCACCAGGGTTAAACTCTAATATAGAGAGAGTTACCTATTCTCTAGAATGTAGAGTGCTTGGTATCATATGTGGTTGTTCAGGTTAGGCATTGCAAATGTTGGACAAATACTGTATGATTCCATTTAAATGAGGACCTAGAATAGGCAAATTACCAGAGGCTGGGGGAAGGAGGGTATGGGGAAATATTGTTTAATGGGTACAGAGTTTCGGTTTAGGATGACAAAATAGTTCTGAAAATAGACCCCAGGAAGTGGGCTGGTATGGCCTGAAATCCAGCCTGTGTTTGGCTTACCAACCTATGTATCCTGGCTCAGACTGAAGGAGTGCCTTTTCTTAACTAGCCCAAAGTTATGATATGGGTGTGCAGCAGCTCTTCTTGGTAGGATATATTGAAGAGTTTACCTTGTACAAGAAGTAGAAATTCATGTTGGAGATTAGAAGCTGATCTTTAGTCATGTTTACTCTCAAGAGGAGACATTTGATATGAAATAGCTGAATTCAAAGCTTTAAAGACTTCTTTCTACCTTTTAACCTCACTGCCAATACACCCCTGGCATGCCTGGATAGCATGCATTTATCCAAGTTTCCACCAAAATAAGTCTATGTTTCCATTCTCCATCTTGAATACTTCTTGATGGGCTTGGGAACTCAGGATTAGTGTCTATCTGGTTTAAAAAATCCAAGCCTGTGAAAATTTCTATGTCCTTCATTAAGAATTGAGGTTTTGTGAGGTGTCACGATGTTACTCATAGAAGCAAGGCAGCTCAGATTTCTAGTGCTGTTCTTCCTGAAAGATAGTGTTCAGTAGAATTGATGATGGAGTGAGCCCTGCTGCCGTGGCCTGTTGTCTCCTTTTTTCAGAATTTTGAATTCATTCATTTATTCAATATTTATTGCAGGAGATATTCCATCTGATATCAAGCAAGCTGAGTTCCATAACGGGCAAGTAAGTTAACTTTTCTGTGCCTCAGTTTCCTTATCTGTAAAATAGTAGTGATGACAGACCTGATCTCATGGAGTTGTTGTGTTGATTAAATGAATTAATTTGTGTAACTTATACCTGACACAACACAAGCCCTCAATAGATAATAGCTCTTACTTATGGAGCACTGACAATACGTCAGGCACAGGACGATCACCGAGTTGCCATGTAGTGTATTCAAGGCCTTCTAGAAGCTTACTGTCGTAGGAACCATAAAGCAGGTAAACCCCATCACTATACTTATACTATAAGCAGTATATCAAAGGTTCGTAAACTTTAGTGAGTATAAGAAGTACCTGCATTAGCCATCAGGGAAATACAAATTTAAAAAAATGAAGTACCACTTCATGCTCACTAGGATGACTAGAATAAACAAAGGCAGGTAATGACAAGTATTGGTGAAGATGTGGAGAAATCAGAACCTTCATCCTCTGTAGGTGGGAATGGAAACTGGAGCAGCCACTGTGGAAGATAGTCTGACAGCTCCTCAAAAACTGAGATGTAGAATTATCATATGGTCCTACAGTTACATTCTTAGGCATACACCCAAAAGAAATGAAGACACATGTCTACACAAAAACTTGTACCCAAATGTTCATCGTATTATATATAATAGGTAATGTAAGTGGTAAGACAAATCCAAATATCCATTAGTTGACAAATAGGAAAATAAAGTGTGGTATATCCATACCATGGAATATTATTTGGGGATAAAAAGAAATGAAGTACTAATTCATGCTACAACAAGGATGGATCTTGAAAACATTATGCTAAGTGAAAAAAAGCCAGTCACAAAGAACCACATATCATGTGATTCCATTTATATGAAATATCCAGAGTGGGTAAATCTATTGAAAGAGAAATAGATCAGTGATTATCTACAGCTGAGATGGGGGAATGGGAATAGGGGAGTGATAAATAATGTGCCTGACATCACACTATACTACAAGGCTATAGTAATCAAAACAGCATGGTACTGGTGTAAAAACAGACACATACATAGACCAATGGAACAGAACAGAGAGCCTAGAAATAAATCCAGACCTATATGGTCATTTAATCTATGACAAAGGAGGCAAGAATATACAATGGGGTAAAGACAGTCTCTTTAACAAATGATGTTGGGAAAACTGGACAGATATACGCAAAAAAAGTGAAACTAGACCACCTTCTACACCATATGCAAGAATAAATTCAAAATGGACTAAAGACTTAAATGTAAGACCTGCAATCATAAAACTTCTAGAAGAAAACATAGACAGTAACTCTTCAATGTTGCTATTAGTAATTTTTTTACTAATATATCTTCTTGGACAAGAGAAACAAAAGAAAAAATAAACAAATGGGACTACATCAAACTCAAAAATTTTGCACAGCAAAGGAAAACATCAACAAAATGAAAAGACAATGTACTGAATGGGAGAAGATATTTGTCTATGATATATCTGACAAGGGGTTAATGTGCAAAATTTATAAAGAATTCATACAACTCAATAACAAAAACAACAAAATCCAATTTAAAAAATGAACAGAAGACTTGAATAGGTATTTCTCCAAAGAGAAAATACAGATGGCCAATAGGCATATGAAAAGATGCTCAAGATCACTAATCATCAGAGAAGTGTAAATTAAAACCATAGTGAGATATCACCTCATACCTATCAGAATGGCCACTATCAATAAATCAAAAAACAACAAATGCTGGTGAGGATGAGGAAAAAAGGAAACCCTCATACACTGTTGGTAGAATTGCAAATTGATATAGCCACTATGGAAAACAGTTTGGAGGTTCCTCAAAAAATTAAAAATAGAACTACCTTTGACCCAACAATTGCACCTCTGGGTACTTATCCAAAGAAAAACAAAACACTAGTTAGGAAAGATCTATGCACTCCTATGTTCATGGCAGTGCTATTCACAATAGCCAAGTTATGGAAGCAAACTAAGTGCCCATCCATAGATGATTAGATAAAAAAGTTATGGTACATATATACAATGGAATATTACTCAGGCATAAAAAATGAAATCTTATCATTTGCAATGATATAGATGGACCTAGAGGGTATTAGGCTGAATGAAACAAATCAGACAGAGAAAGACAAATACCATATGATTTCACTTATATGCAGAATTAAGGAACAAAAGAAACAAACAAACTAAATAAAAACAGACTCACAGATACAGTGAACAAACTGGCGATTGCTAGAGGCGGGGATTTGGGGAGGCTGTGTCAAAAAGGTGAAGGGATGAAGAAGTACAAATTAGTAGTTGCAAAACAGTAATGGGGATGTAAAGTACAGTGTAGGGAACACAATTAATATTATTATACTTCTGCGTGTAGTGCCAGGGTGCCAGAGTAATTGGAGGGATCATTTCATAAATTATGTAAATATCTAGCCATTATACTGTATATCTGAAACTAATATAAAATTTAAAAAATAAATAAAGGATGCTGAGTTTCTTTTCGAGGTGATAAAGTTTACTAAAATTGATTGTGGTAATAGTTGCACAAACTTGTAAATATACTAAAAGCCAAAGAATTGTACAGTTTAAATGGGTGAATTGTATGGCATGTAACCTATACATCAATATAACTTTTTTTTGAAGAAGAAGTACCTGGAGTGTTTGTTAAACATGCATATTTTTGGCACTCTCAAGATTTTGATTCAGGTCTGGGGTAAGGTTATATAATCCTGTATTTTTAAATCTTTTGTCCTACTGGCAGTGAGACAAATGATTTGGCTAGGGTGAGTCATGAATGGCTTGCTGAATGAGATTGTATTTGCATTGGACCTTACAGATTAAGGTTAATGAAGGGAGAGAGACTTTCCAGGAGCAGAGAACAGCACAAATCATATTCGTGGGTGAGAGACTCTAAAAGAACTTACGCTGATGTCTTCTCGGGTCTGAATCTCACTGAGGAAAGGAATTGGATGAAAGAAGGACATTTATCTTCTAACTAAATAACACTTTTTCTTCTTTAACCCTCTGAGCTGTTGCTATCAAGGTATTTTTAGACAGTTCACACAAACTAATAAGCCAGGGAAGGAATATGTCAGGGACAGAATAGAAGGGGACAAGGCAGTTAGCAGACGAGTGACAGCAGTTCATGGCAGTCCCTTCTTTTACAGCTGAGCTCTACAATAGCTTCTGTGTTTGAAATTGTCACTATATGAGTTAAAAATGAACCAAAAGGTAACTATTAACAATGCATTGAAGGTCTTAGTTTAATGACCAAAGGGATTCTTTGGAGCTAGCCTTCACTGTTTCCCTGCAGAAGTCTTTTATGTGGCTCACTCTTCATATGACCTCAGGATCAATAGTTTTCCTTTGTAAAAAGGGTGAAATATCAGACACTTTAAACAGTCGCCCTAGTAAGTGAAATAGGAGAAAGGTGACCTCAAGATGTACATCTAATAAATACTAGATGGAACCAATGAAATCTGTGGAAGTCATAGGACTAGGAAGGGAGGGGGCAAAAGAGTGGGATTGGGAAAGCTTTAGAAAGAAGAAATATAATATTCAAGTCTAACTGTGGAAGTTAAGCTGAAATTCTCATCAAATTATTAGTTACAAGAGTTGAAGTAAATTTTTAGATATAAAGAGTGTAATTTCCCCGCCCTCCCACAGTTCTTGGTAACCTGTGATTTTTCATGACCAAAGTAACCAACTTGTCCTGGATTGTCTGAGACTTTTCTGGTTTTCAAGCTGAAAGTTTTATGACCAAGGATCTTCTTGGTTCCAGCAAACTGGAACAGTTGGTCACTCTGTTGGTAATGAAGGCATCCCATCCTCTGTGCCTTGGAGAACAGACGACTCAGTAGAATGAAGAGAACAAAGGAGTAAGTTCTTGGCTTTTGAGCTTCAAATCCTAGGCCTAGACATGAGGCAGGATGGTTGTAAGATTGTAAGATCATATAAGAGCAAGACGTCTCCCCCAGGCCAGATGTAGATTCTGAGATGAGAAGGAGGGGAAGGCCCCACATAAAAGACATCCTAGGCCAGTACTATTCAACTTTCTGAGATAATGGAAGTGTTCTATAATAAAAACCGTACTCCCCAATATGGTAGCCACTAGCCACATATGAGTACTGAGCACTTGAGATGTGGCTAGTCAAACTAATTTAACATATTTTACCAAATTTTAGTTTGAATGACTACACATGGCTAGTGGCTACTGTATCTGACAGCTCAGTCTTAGATACTGTTGGAAGCTTTTTCCTGAATAGAGTCATGGGAGGAAGGGAGTTGATAGATGCTGAACGATGGAATCTCTGGATAGGATTGGGGAACCAAGAGAAGAAAGGCTCTGAGCCTCATTTCTAAGGGGTAGGAAGATTCCAGAAGTCTCTAAGCTAATAAAGCATGAGAGCAGAAGAAATAGCTGTGCAATGAGTCAACAGACAGGTCTAAGGCAACTTCCCAGAGTTTTCTGGGGCCCCAGAATAACCTGGGCCATAATGTTTCCTGTGCACTGTGGAGCAACCCAGACATGACACATATTTTTGGCAGATCTGCAAATGCTTGCTGGTTGGGAACAAGAAAGGGCTCAGCTGTGACCCACGCAGAACAAAGACTAAATCATATGCAAGTTCATCTCAGTGGATGCCACCACAGACAAGGAACAGATGTCTATTTTCTCACCCCTGCCACATTGCTCCCTGGAACTTACACAGGATCCTGAGAGAAGCTCTGGATTGACTAAGATTAAGTTTCTATCATCAGAAGGAAAGAAGGATTTAACATAGATGTTAAGTTCAGAAAATAAAGTTAAATTTCTTGCACAAGTGACTGTATGGACTAAGACAAGCATTATCTAATATAAGTTTAGAACTATCTATTAAGGAAGTACTGTTTTCATCCTAGGTGCTCCTGTCACTTTCCTATAGACACCCAAGGCTGGTAAATGTTGAAATTGAGATTTTTATTTTAGGTTTGCCTGCCCCCCCAAATACTTAACCTCTATCCAGATTTCAATCTATTACTGTGTCTACTTTGACTCTTATTTTTTCTAGATACAATATCCCTCTTCTTTTGGAGATGTCTTACCTTACTCCAGCTATGAGTGGAGGCTGCCAACCAGGATAACTTACCTCCCAAGCCACAAGAGGAAGAAGTAATGATATGGATTCAAACACCATTTCTGGTTCCTTTTGGATGCATAGTAAGACCCTAATTTCCAACCTCCATTGCAATAAATGAGCCATGTGAATGAGTTCTGGCCAATGGAATGTGGAAATGTGGGAAGAGGTGGTGTGTGCCTTTCACTAAAAAGACAGGCAGACAAATGGAGAGGTATAAGGAAGCAAACACATAAGTCAAGTTTGAGAATTACATCTAGGAATGGACATGGATGTGGTTCCTGACACATAGTACTGATTAAATGCAAATAGAACAGAAGAGCTACTACATTTAAGCCAAAGAAACCACAAACTTGAATTTAAAAGAAAAAAGTATTTGACTGTTCAAGTTATGAAACAGTCTCAGGCCTCTAAACTTGCTCTAGGAGGAATTAGGCTACCGAAGCTATTGGGATTTCAAGGAGAGCATGCTTGTCAGCATCTAGTTCAGACACACCAGGGAGAATGACAGACAAGTCAGTATTTCCCAGAGACCAGAATTAGATCAAATTAAGAAACTTCAGAATTGCTATGGGCATAGATTGCTTCTTCTATTCTTCCCTTTATTGAATGGGAGTTTGAATTTTAGATATCCTGTTTCTACTCCAGCAATGTGTAAGGAGTGGTGTGGATAGATAACTTGTCTTCTAGTCCACAGTTCACTGGATCATAGGGAACCACATCTGGCCTGATAAAGAGGACTGCAAAACATCACTGAGATCCTAGCCTTGGAACTGGTTGCAGTCATTGGATGGTCCTTGTGTTGTCTCACTTGGAATGAAGTCTATGCTTTCTATGTGAGGAACATAGTAGGAAATGGATAAACAGATGGTGAACAGATGATGGGTAGATTGTGGCAGAGACAATGCTATGTGGTCAAGAAACTTGGTTTCCTTTCCTTCCTGGTCACCCAGAAAGACTACACGTCCCAGATTTCTTTATAATTTGATGGAGCCACATGACTGAGTTCTAGCCAGTGGAATGTGTGTGAGTAGTGGAGAGTGTGCAATAGAAAGGCCCAAAGGTGGGACTGAGCCACCATTTGGGTAAACTAAAGGACAAGTTGGTAGATAGAATGAGGATGAGTCTTCTGTTCTTACAGATTTAGGCTGGCTCTTGGTAAGAGTCACTCCCATGGAGTTTTCTAGATAGGGCTGCCACCATGGCTGTGTGTGTGATTATGTGCTGTGCAAAGGTGCATAGCTGATAGGGTAAGTGAAAGCTAAATTCTAGCCCATGCTCCAGTCACCTCACTCTGTGTCCTGGCACTAGGCTTCACCTACCTGGGCCAAGGTTGCTTATGTCTCCACACAAAGCACCTTCTTCTTGCTAAGCCACATATGTACCTGTAGTATTTTGCTGGGTAGAGGGAGACATAAATTTTTCTTCCTCTCCTAGGAGGCGCTTTTTCTAATTTGTGCAAAGGAGCTATATGGGCTAGAGTAGGGGCTTTGTCTCTGCAGTTTTTGAATCATCTGGGGGCTGCCATGTCAGACTTCTGATCATGTCCCCACAGTGGTCTTGCTTTTATAGGTGGTGGAAACATGAGACTTTGGCTCCTTGAAAAGCTTTCATTTGAAACAAAAAGTATAGTCTGATTTTCGAAGAAGTGTTAAGTGATGTTATCTACCTCTTTCCCCATCTTCTTCCTATCATTTACGGTAGGCTAATAGGAAATTTGAGGTGTTCTTGGAGTGTCTGACAGTTCCAGGACTACCAAGAACTGCTGAAAACTTGTACTCATCTTTGGGGTGATCATTTTTCTACTTGCATCTTTGATTTGGTATTTCTAGTAAACCTCCTCATTAAAATGATATTAAGCAAACTCATAAATATGTATATAGTCTTCTTAATTATCTGTTGATGGATATGGACTCTGATACATTTACATAATGAGCTTTTAAAACATGCATTTGCATTTTACAATTATACTCGGGTAGGGGCTGGGTAAGCAGTAACTCTGAAAGAAAAACAAGTTTACTCCTGGTAATACTGAAGGTGCCTGTTTAGAGAAAACTTGAAGTCTAAAGGAGGAAATTTGTACTGTTTGTACTTTAGTTCCTCTACACAGATTTCAGATAATGTTAGGGATGTCGTCAATTTAAAAGCAAGGTCAAGCGAAATGGAATTACGTCCTATTCCAAATGCCAACAGCAAAGCTAACAAATCAGAACCAAGGCAGTAAAGCAGTCATGGCTTGGGAGCCATTATTGGAGTGGTAAACATTACTATGTCCAAAAATATCTGATATCTAGTTTCCCTTTTGTTCTGGGCACACGGGAGAAGCACAGTCCCCACACTTGAAGTATGTCTTGAAATGAGCTCTGGCCAATGAAAGGGAAGCAGAGGTGATGATAATCACTTTCAGGTAAACATATTTACCATCCACTTTGCAATTTCCCATGTTCTCTTCATTTTGGTGTAAGTCTGGAGACATCCCAAGTGGTAGTTTCTTTCAGCCTGAGTCCTGGATCAGGGATGCCATGGGACAGAGACCAATGTCAGTACACGCTTGACATGTAGCATGAGCTAGAAATGAACCTTTGTTGTTCAAAGCACTAAGATTTGTGGGATCATATGTTACAACAACAGAACTAAGCCCATTGTGACTGATAAAATTGGGACCAGCGATTTTGAATACTATTCTAAGAACAACTTTCACTGAAAACTTGAATCTAACAGCCCAATTCTGAAGAAGGAATTTGTGGTCCAAAAACTGATTAAGGAAGCTAAAGCAATCCCCTTTTCCTTGTTTTCTCAAAGGGATCATTGATGTGGGTTCTCTATCTTACACCTAAAAGACAGCATGGTCTTCCAGTTTTATAGGCTGATGAATGTCTTTCCCAGCTTGAATGGAGGCTCCTGAAGGCTGCTACAATTTGATGTTCAGAATAAATAAGTGCAGTAAATGCATCTGATCCATCTGAAGGGCTTTTATGAGGGTGAGTGGTGATTTCATAAACTCATTCTGTTATTAAAAAATGAGCTCTTTCAGACAAAAAATGCAATATAAATCCGTGCTTTATAATATTACCTGACAGACGAGAAAATTAGAAAGTAGTGATAACAAAAATGTCCTAAATTAGAAATTGGTTTTCATTCATAGAAGTGACAGAGGAGCTAGCTAAGGTTTTAGGACCTGGAAAAAGCAGCAGGTCCCAGATGAGAAAGAAATGATCTCTGTCCTTGCAAACTAAAGGAGATAAAAATAAAAGACTTTTTCCTATGTTCTGCACACTTTCTTACATGGTTTATTTACATAATTCATTTATTTATCACAAAACCCTGTGAGGTACCCTCAGTTTACACATGAGGAAACTAAGGCATAGAGAGGTCAAGTGACTTGACTAAGGTTCTGGATTTCGAGCTCATGCAGTCTGGTTCCTGAGTCCATGCTGATAATAATAGTATTAGAATTTTAGATGTGAGGAAAGAATGAAGATAGGGAACATATAGAGTCATTTTACCTAAGCTGCTAAAATTATTAACATTATGAAGCATGAGGAAATGATTCTATTTTTGTTTTACCTAGCCTGGGAACTTAAAATTTGAAATTTCCAGTCCTACGTCAATGCCTGGATGTATATCAGTTCATTGTGTGTCAATACCTGGACATGCACCAAACCTCCAGATAACCCTCTGATTACCCGCTGAAGGACTCACGTATCCAGACCACCTAACTTCTACCTGAGTAGGTGTTATTGACCATTATTGAGACCATCAGACAGGACCAGACCTCCTGGAACAAATCTTCCAGACCACCTGGCATCGTTATTCAGACCACCTGACATCTGACTGATGACCATCCTGGACCAATCCTAGGGCTAAGAATGAAGGATTGATAATTGTCAAGAATGTACTTTTCACTATAAGAACTCTTCATTTTCTTTCTTCTTTGGAACATTTTTACTCTGGGGTTTTGGCTATCTCTGCTCCTAATTTACAGACTCTTATACTCTTGAATAAATCTTTATCATTTCTTTCCAGCCAAAATCTCCAGACTCTTTTTGAGTTCATTTGACAAGTGCTTTCATACATATAAAATGTGGGCAATATGAAGGAAGGGCATGTTAAAAAGCCAAAAGATGGATGAGGAGATGAGTGAATAAAAAGGAAAATTGTTAAGGAAAATTTTCAAAATAAGGTGCGGTTGTGACTCTCATTCAAATAAAAAAAGTCAGTGATTTTATTTAATTCATTAATGAAGGAATCAGGAAGGTGTTACAACCTTTTTTTCAAAGGAAAACAAAGTCCCACGTATATATGGACTGATAAGGAATTTGAGAGATAAATTTACAAGTGAATATAAAACTAGAAGAACAGGGCAATATCCGGAGAGTGATATCAATTGTATTCCACTGGACGCAACTTGAATTTCTATGACAAAAATTATTTGCATTATTATCAGTTTTCTACAAGTTAACTTCTATCTCTGCAGATGTAAATATTCCAGTAAAAGACAGACAAAGGTGTGTGCGTGAGCACAGAATTTGATGGTCCCTGGACACTTCACTAAAAAGATATCCAGTAATCTCTTTTTTTCCCATTTCAAAATTCCCCACAACATTTTCCTCCAATATTTTTTTGTCTTTGTAGTTGTGTAGCTAAATATGTCTTAGATCTTTTCGCCTCTGTGAGCGAGGATCTGGGAAAAAAAAAAAAAAAAAGGAGACCCTTATCCTTCCTGTCACCTAATGCAGAAGGTCATTTCTAATGTATGGTTCATTTTTACAAACATTAAAAAAAAAACCTCAAGTTCCCCTTCAATATCATTTAAGGTTTCAAATGAGCAATACCCCTGCTTAATTCTGATATATCCCCTTAAATCATCCCTTTCTCTCACATTAAAAAGCACATTTAGAATGGTGAAGTTGAGAGATAAAAATGAGGACTTGACAGCTATTTTGAATATCTTCAAGAGCTGCTTGTAGAAAAGAGAACAGATTTCTTTTGGAGTTACAAAGAGTAACATTGGCCAAGATGTGAAAACTATAGAGATGCAGAATTTTGCTCAACAAAGGAAATGTAGCTTTGCTGTTAGGTTTCCTTAGTTCATGGAGATGAAACACACACACACACACACACACACACACACACACACACACGCCTGCATGTCCAACCCAAGCATGCACACACACACGACAGCAACAAACTTATGTTTTGTTTTTTTTCTTCACTGTTTCCTTTATGGTCACTGTTTCCTTATGTGGTTTATAAGCACACAAACATCTAAATACTTGTTAGGGCCAGACCAAAAGCCCTAGCATCAGCTGTCTCACCACAACTGTGCTTGTATATGTTGTAAAGGATCAGTGCTTCTATTGTTCTCTCCTTCCACAGAAAGGGTCCTTATCTGCGTTAGATGGAGTGGTTAGGAGTATCAGGAATTAGCTTCTAAATGCATAGCTATCTGACTTGTTTTGTTTTTCTTGTCTATTTTCTAATAGTAATAAGCCTTTTCTGTTCCTCACTCTGGACATGTAAACACACTCAAACACCGATAGACACAAGTACCAGGGCTGTGATTCCAACTTTCCTCCAAATCCAGAAAATTCTACCTTGGCCCCCTATGCCTCAATTCTTGTAAAAGTCCAGTGTGAGCCCCAGAGTTGGGGTGGCTTACACGGAAGGTCTGGCTTGCCAATTATAATTTGGGTAATGGAGGGGTTTGCGGTGAGGGCTAAAAAGAAATAGAAGGAAATCAGATTATCCTCTTTTCTTCCCATCCCTTGCATCATGTAGAAGAAACAAGTAGAGTGTGATCATAAATGATTTTCATGGATATGATCCTTTTCAGGACTCTCCAGATAGAGTGGAGTAAATTCATGGGAAAAGGTTTTTGAGGCCAAAGGAGGAGCAGACAGGGAAAGGATGTGTTGGAGACAACTCTGTAGGAAATAAGAACTAGGAAAATAGTGGGAAAAGTAAGAGGAGGCAGGGTGTCTGGGGCTGAGGCTTAGGATGACTCTGTTTCTTGAACCTTCTCACATCATCTCACATTTCTCAAGAATAATATTCCTACCCAAAGCATCATCCTTTAGGATGACACTTAGTTTGTCAAATGCTTTCTCCCCAAATAGGAGGAGAAGTGAAAAGAGTTTTAGAAGGAATCTTGGTGAGAGGCTGAAAGCTATATTTCAAATTTCTCTCCTGCCTAAGAGTGGATGCCAGATCTTTATTAATTGAGGACCTTCCCCCAATTCTTAGGTTGTGTCCAAATCTGGGGGTTACCAAAATGCTGAAATATTAATAGAGGATCGAGGAAGGGGAAATTGTTGTCCTTTAACTCCATCTGTCTATGCTGGCATCCACTAATACACCCTCTATCCCATCTGGCCTCCTATCAAGAGTCTACTCAGATGGGCCTAAGCACCTCACTCAGTTAGGTGTCTACTGCTCCTAAGCAAGTCTCCATGCCAGAGAATCTGCCAAGCTTGCCCTGTGCTTGTCTTCTCCCCCCAGCCCTGAAGCCAACTACAGATCTCTCTGCTCTCTGGTTTTCGAAACCCACTTTGAGTTCCTATTGTTCTTTTCCCCAGTACTGGGATGGAGATAATGGGTCTTGAAGCAGAGCTCATCGGTGACACAGATATCCTATCTCACACTTTCCTTCATCCTACTTGTGCCCTATCCTGCAGAACATTATCTAGTCTGGGATGGAGAAAACTGGTTATGACTGACCACATAGCCTTCAAAAACTACATGGTATAAAATATATACCTTGAGTCCTTCAAGGCTTTAGTCCACATTCTTAGAATGTAAAAGCCAAGATTTTAATGATTTTGTTTTCCTGCCTCAGTCTCCCAATTCTTCTTTTAAGCAATATCATATAGACCAATTTATCTGGGGCTTGAATGGGACAAAGGTTCTGGAAGTAACAGGAAGTCTGTAACAAAATATTATCAAATTACAATGTCTGACCAAGACACTATAGAGTGTAATTTATTCTAGAAGCATGTGGGAAATAGTGTTGGGTTCAAGGATAAATTGGAGGGGAGAATGTCTGGATGCAGGTGTTTTCATTCAGAAGCCATGAAAAAAGTCTAGGCAAGAGATAATTATGGTATATTTAAACAGTGGGATTGGAGAGGAAACAAGAATTCTGAGGCATATAGAACCTAGTATCCACAAGTGGAGAGTGAGGGAGTGCATGTGTAACTCATAAGTTTAGAAGACCATATGGCCAGAATATCACCAACCAAAATAAGGAATGTAGGAGGAAGAACAGGTTTGGGTGGATGCTCTGCAAAAAAAAAAAAAAAAAAAAAAGGCTGATTTATGCAGTGGAAAGAGCATGGGCTCTCTATTACTATGTGACAAATCACCACAAACTTAGTGGCTTAAAATAACACAACATTTATTATTTCAAATTTTCTGTGGGTTAGAAATCTGCACATAGCTTAGCCAGATTCTCTACTTTAAGGCCTCTCAGAAGGTTGTCATTAAGGTGTTGAACAGGTTTGGGGTCTCATCTGAAGGCTGAACTGGGGAATAATCAGCTTCCAGTTTCACTGACATGGCCGTTGGCAGGATGCAGTTCCTTTAGGGCTGTTGGACAGGGTTGCCCTCAGTTCCTTTCCACGTGGGCTTATCCAACATGGCAACTTGCTTCATCAAAGCTAGCAAGGGGAAGAGTCAATAGAGAGAGTCTGCTAGTAGAGTGGAAGTTACTATCTCTTGTAACCTCATCTCAGAAGCAACATTCCATCATGTTTGCCATATGCTGCACTGCAAGCAAGTTACTAGGTCCATTCCACACTCAAGGGGAGAGGATGACCTAAGGATATGAATCCAAAGGTGCAGGGATTATTGAGGGCCATCTTAGAGCCTTCCTGCCACATTCGGACAGACCTAGAATTGAATTTTCTCACTGCCACTCACTTGGTGGTAATTTTAAATAAATTCTTTGACTATTCCAAACTTATTTCCTTATCTATAAAAGAGGGATATTACTACCAATTTCATTGGCTGGTAGGTTAAGACAATGTGCGTAACAAACCTAGCATATTCTCTTTCCCCTCTGCCATGTTGATAAACAGCTTTCTAGGTGATTTCTTCTTTATCAGCCTGAGGCTCTGAGTGATGACTTAGGCAGTGAGTTGTACTTGCTCCCACCCCAACTGATAGCATGAGTGAGAAATAAACCTTTATGATCATAAATCATTAGGATTTGGGGATGGATGTTACTGCAGCAAAATCTAGCTTATCCTGCCAAAATTGGTCCACACTTTACCACTTTATTGTCAATTCCTTTATCTTTAATGGTATGCTGCAGCTCAAGACTCCCATAGGCTGTTTTTCACATTGTCTTCATTTCTTAATACTGTCATTTGGTGCCACTGCAACAAATTCAGATCTCTTTCTGCATTATTGTTTGCCTAAAGGCCCAATTTAGGTTGTGGTAAGAGAGGATGTCTCAGACAAGGGCTGTCATTTCCCAGCCTTTGAGGGATCTTGCTCCAGCGGGCTGAGTAATTTGTTAGAGACTAAAGAAACAGGGAGGGGCTGAAATGTCACCAGCAAGCAGAAAACATGCTCCATGGTTTTTTCTTCTGTGTCTGGCAAGATTTTTAATTGTTTCTAAAGAAATCAGCCACTGATGTTAACCATATGGAACTGTTAAAACATGGGGTAACAGAATAATACAGTTGGATCATGTTTCTTTAGTTGTCTGTGAAATGGCATGTAATTTGTAAACCAAAAATGGTGCTTTAAGCAACAATCGCAGCAAGGTTTTTCATTTGAAATTCCTTTCAAATTTTTTCCCAAAATGATTCCGAATGGATGGCGCTCTTTTAAATACTTCATTTTAATGGTATTCCTTAAAGGATTATTCCACCCGCAATTATTTTTTGTAAACCTAATCCTCTGCCAAACTCCATATGTGAAGCATTTTTTTTTTACTAGTGCTCCAGGGTTCCCTATTTGGTCACCATTTCAGTAGATATGTCGTGTACTTGCTTTGAACTGCAGGACAGTGATTCTGATGCTTCTGTATAAACTTTCCAGAAGGTATTTCTTTACATTGGGCCTTATAAAGACTTAATTTAGGGACAAGAATTAAACCCACATACACAATGGGAGGAAATGTGTGTGTGTGTGTGCGTGTGTGTGTGTGTGTGTGTGTGTGTGTGTGTGTGTGTCTTTAAGTAATGGTGCATCTCAAAATGTTGTATACAATTGACTCAAATAAAACATGAGTTTAGGTACAGTGTGATTCTGGTACTAATGGCCAATCTCTTCTTGAATTACTGTGGAAACAGATTCCCTGCAGGAGAGCCTGTAGTGAAGCTTCAGTCTTGCTCTTGTTCCAGCAGCTCATATTTTATGGTCCTGGATCTATTTCTCTAACTCTTGTTAGACACTTTTCATTCTGTAGTGATCCAAGTCTGTTGTTATGAGAATCTAGATGGGCACATGCTTGGATCAAAGCTACTAAATTAATTACACAGAGCTTTCTGTCTGTCTCTGCCTGTCTTTGTCTGTAGCAGTTCAAAGTTTAGGTTTTAATGCAACAGAGACATAGAGACTTTCAATCTTCAAGGACTGAAATAGGTTTTCTACAGTTTGGCTCTTTCTATTCCTACTGCATGAATCAGTTAGGCCCCTAAAATTAAGGCAACATACTCTTTCACATACAAAGATACTCTGAGCTAGGGCTTCTCCCACTTCAGTGTACTCAAGAGTCACCAGATTTCCACATTCCACCTCAGACTACCGAACCCAAATATATGACAGTGGAGTTCAGAACTCTGCTTTTTATTTTTAATGTTTTTAATTTTTTAATTTTTAAATTAAGTTTATTGGGGCAGCATTGGATAATACAATTATATAATTTTCAGGTGTACATTCTAATTTGACATCTACATATTCTATTGTGTGTTTACCACCCAAAGTCCACTTTCCTTCAGCTACCATATATTTCATCCCCTTTACCCACTTCACCCTCCCCCCTATATTTGACCCTCTTTACACTGTCTACATCACCCCTCCTCCCTACCCCCTACCCTCTGGTAACCACTAGTCTATAGTCCATGTCCATGAGTCTCTGTTTGTCCTATTCATTTGTTACTTTTAGGTTTATATCCTACATATAAGTGATGTCACTTGATTTTCAACTTTTTCTGTCTGGCTTATTTTGCTTAGCATGATTATTTTGAGGTCCATCCATGTTGACACAAATGGCAGTATTTCATCTCTTCTTATGGCTGAGTAATATTCCATTGTACATATGTACCACAGCTTCTTTAGCCAATCATCTATTATAGGACACTTTGGTTGATTCCAGGTCATGGCCACTATGAATAAGGCTGCTATGAACATTGGTGTGCAAATATCTTTTTGGATATGGGTTTTCAAGTCTTTGGGGTAAATACCCAGTAGAGGGATTGCTGGATCATATGGTAGATCAGTTTTTAGTTTTTTGACAAACTTCCATACTGTTTTCCATAGCAGCTGTACCAATTTGCAGTCCAACCAGCAGTGTATGGAGGGTTCCTTTTTCTTCATATTCTCTCCAGCATTTGTTATTTGTCCTCTTAATTATAGTTATTCTAACAAATGTGAGATGGTATCTCATTGTGGTTTTGATTTGCATTTCTCTAATAGTTAGTGATGTTGAGCGTCTTTTCAAATATTCATTGTCCATTTGTATGTCCTTTAGGGAGAAGTGTCTGTTCAGGTCCTCTGCCCATTTTTTTATTGGATCTTTTTTTTTTTGTCATTGTTATTGAGTAATAGGAGTTTTTGTATATTTTGGATATTAGGCCCTTATCAAAGGCGTTGCTTGCAAATATATTTTCCCATTCAAATAGTTGTTTCTTAACTTTGTCGATGATTTCTTTAGCTGAGCAGAAGCTTTTTAGTTTGATGTAGTCCCATTCATTTATTTTTTCTTTTACTTCCCTTGCCTTTGAGGTCAAATTCATAAAGTCCTCTTTAAGTCCAAGGTCCTTGAGTTTTAGTTCCTATGTTTTCTTCTGTGCTTTTTATTGATTCTGGTCTTATATTCAGGTCCTTAATCCATTTTGAGTTAATTTTGGTATGTGGTGATAGACAACAGTCTAGTTTCATTCTTTTGCAGGTGGCCTTCCAGTTTTCCTAGCAACATTTATTGAAGAGACTTTCCTTTCTCCATTGTATGTTTTTGGCTTTTTTGTTGAAAAGTATTTGCCCATATAAATATGGATTTACTTCTGGACTCTCAATTCTGTTCTACTGGTCTATGTGTCTGTTTTGCTGCCAATACCATGCTGTTTTGATTACTGGTGCTTTGTAGTATAATTTGAAGTCAGGCAGAGTAATGCCTCCAGCCTTGTTCTTTGTTCTCAGGATGGCTTTGACAATTCGGAGTCTTTTGTACTTTTATACAAATATGATGACTTTTTGTTCTAATTCTTTAAAAAAATGCTAATGGGATTTTGATGGGGATGTCATTAAATCTGTATAATGCTTTAGGTAATAAGTTCATTTTAACTATGTTGATTCTTCCAATCCGAGAACATGGAATATCTTTCCATTTCTTTGTATCTTCTTCGATTTATTTTAATAGGGTCTTGTAGTTTTCATTATATAGGTCCTTCACGTTTCATTAAATTTATTCCTAGGTATTTTATTCTTTCCATTGCAATTGCAAAAGGAATTATTTTTTCTACTTTTTTTCTGACACTTCATTATTAGAGTATAGGAACACTATGGATTTTTGAACATTGATTTTGTATCCAGAAAATTTTACTGTATTTGCTTATTGTTTCTAGTAGTGTTCTTGTGGAGTCTTTAGGATTTTCTATATGGAGAATCATGTCATCCACAAAGAGTGACAGTTTGACTTCTTCATTTCCTATTTGGATGCCTTTTATATCTTTCTCTTATCTGATTGCACTTGCTAGGGCTTCCAATGTTATATTGAATAAGAATAGTGATAGTGGACAGCCTTGCCTTGTTCCTGGTCTTAGAGGGAAGGTTTTTAGTTTTTCATCATTAAGTATAATGTTGGCTGAGGGTTTGTCGTAGATGGCCTTTATTATGTTTGTTAAGTACTTTCCTTCTATACCAATTTTGTTAAGTGTTTTGATCATAAACAGTTGCTGTATCTTGTTGAAGGCTTTTTCTGCATCTATTGATATGATCATACGATTCTTATTTTTTGGTTTATGTGATGTATCACATTAATCAATTTGCATATGTTGAACCATGCCTGTGCTCCTGGAATGAAGCCTACTTGATCATGGTGTATAATCTTTCTAATATGTTGCTGTATTTGGTTCGCTAGTATCTTATTTAGGATTTTTGCATCTGTGTTCATGAGAGATATTGGTCTGTAGTTTTCTTTTTTTGTGTTATCCTTACCAGGTTGTGATATTAGAGTAATATTGGCCTCATAAAATGAGTTGGTATTTCTCCTTCAATTTTTTGAAAGAGTTTGAGGAGAACAGGTATTAAATCTTCTTTGAATGTTTGGTAGAATTCACTGGTGAAGACATCCGGTCCTGGACTTTTACTTTTTGGTAGGATTTTGATGATTGTTTCAATTTCCATACTGCTGACTGGTCTATTTAGATTTTCCAGATCTTGATTTAGTCTAGGAAGACTGTATTTTTCTAAGGACTGGTCCATTTCTTCTAGGTTATTAAATTTGGTATTATATATTTTTTCATAGTATTCTTACATGATCCTTTGTATTTCTGCGATGTCAGTCATAATTTTCCCTCTTTCGTCCCTGATTTTGTTTAATGGTGTTTTTTCTCTTTTTTCTTTAGTGAGTCTAGCCAGGGGTTTGTTGATTTTATTAACCTTCTCAAATAACCACTCTTTGTTGTATTTATTTTTTCCATTGTTTTTTTTGTTGTTGTTTGTGTGTTTGCCTTTGGCCAGCCGCGGGTAGCTCACAGCTTTCCCAGGCAGGGCTGTTCAGAGAATTGGCCACTCCTTCTCCTCTACCTCTCCTCCTTCTGGGAGCTCCAGCAGCTGCAAGAGGCAGCTTTTTTGTTTCTCTCAGTCCACTGCCTGACACGTGGGATTCTGACCTGTAGTAGCTCTTATGCACAGATTCCTCCAGACATGCTGGTGTGCAGCTTGGGTGTTTTGTGTTGTTGAATTTTAGATGTTCAGCTTATTGATGTTTCAAGGGGAGCAATCTGGGAGCACGTCTCATGTCGCCATGTATCCCAGAATCCTGAACTCTACTTTTTAAAACAAACTTTTGAGATGATTCTGAGGCTACTGTTCAAAAGTTCCCCTCCATGAAAAACACTGCTTATAAGATGTTCTCCCATTTGATGTAAAGGTCCTTTAGGATTCCCCAGCTTTGGTTGAAGAATAAATATGCCCTGGTCTGAGTAACATTTGAAAGTCTCTCTTCTATCACTTAAAAGCCCTTTTTTCCTGGATAGTTTTCTTGCTCTAGTTTTCCTATTTATTTCGCTAAGTTCTTCTTCCTCAATTGGGTGTTGCATCCACTTAACCCAAGCAACAGTAACAATGCTTATGCTAGTCATGCCGGGGTATAGAAGATCAGTAAAACCTGTCATGTTTATCCCAACTGATTAGTGTCTAGGTAAATCAACTTTTTAAAGATATTTCTTTATATATTTCTAAATATATTCCCAAATAAATGCCCCCAAAAGACTGTATAACATCCTTAAAGGCATCAATAAAAAGAAAAAACTCTTACACTTCCTTGATAGCATTATTAACCTCCATTATCTATGATATGATAGTAATTTAAAAGTCTTTTCATTTCATTGGGAAAGTTGGATGAAATATAATAAACATTCTAAAATGCAAAAGTGAGAATGAAAGAAAGTAAGATAAATACTTGAGGGCCCAAAGAAAAAAGTTAAAAACTGAAGCTCAGAAGGTGTTTGCCAATTTCACAACCAAGAAACATGGTTTCATTGGCTCTCTGGGGACAAAAACCACAATCTTAGCCCTGCAAAATTCAGGAGTGATACTAAGAATACTAAATAATTCTGGGGTCCATTAATATACACAGTAAAAAGTGTGACAGAAAACATTTGCTCCATATTGGGAGATAGAGATAAATGTGTCTATCTTGACCAAGGTTCTGAGTGAGTAAAAAGATTCCCTCAAAAGTAATGACCATAGATCTGTTAGCACATGGGTTTGGATTCACATTTATACTACATAGTCCTAGAAATTGCAAAGCAAAAATTGATATAAAGTGACTTGAGGTTTATAGTATTCCCAGGCACTTAACAGAGGAGGAAAAAATAGTTCTTCCTGGAGGGATAATTTTAAATCCAAAATTCAGAAGATTCCATAGATGAAGCTCAATTAAACTTGTGCTCACAATCCAAAATCTCAAAAATTGAGTAAGCAAGCCACGATCTGCAGAAACAACAAGTAGCAGAAGGAGGACCACACTACCCCTTCTCTAAAAACTCCAGGAAATGGAATTAACAGATGTAGGATATAGAAATTAATCATATTTAAAATAATTAAAGAATATAAAAGATAGAATTAAAAGCACGAGAAGGTAACATAACACTATCAAAAAAATTAGAAAGATTTAAAAAGAATCAAATAGAATTTCTAAAACAGAAAAACAAAAATGTCTGAAATTAAACTCTCAATGGTTGAGTTAATAGCAGATTAGACAGATTAGACATAGCTGAACTCGATTAGTAATCGAGATGACAGAGCTGAAGAAACGACTCAGAATATGACAGAGAAAAAGAGAGAGATAGCATGAATGAAAGCCAGTTTTTCCCTGATCATTCTAGACTTCCATTTTTTCACTCTTAATTATCATTGAGTGGAGTTAGAGTAGCTGCTTTTCAGGATGGCATCACTTGACAGAGGGAGTCATAAGAAAACAAACAACTATGACCTAAATGACAACATCTATGATAAAATATATAAAAGGGCCAAGTATATGAGAGAGGTAACTTTTTTTGTTCTCAGTCAAAACCCAGTATTTAGAACATCTAGAACATAATATTTGCCCAAATCACATTGAATTAATAGTATTTAGGTAAGTGATCTAGGTAACATAACTCTAACTCTACTTCCACCAACTACTTCCTCCCATTAAGTTCTGGAAGAAGCGATACCAACAAGGAGCAATATGCTAGACTAAGAACCTTACATAGAAATCATAGAAATCATTTAATGTACAATATTATGAGGTGGAAAAAATGAGAAAACCAAAGCTTTGAAAGACTAATAACTTGCCCAAGTTCACATGATATGTAAGTGGCAGAAGCAAGCTACAAATCCAAGCAACCTCATCACACTATTACACCCCTGGGTATGTGACCTTTTAGCATGCTGGTAAACACTGGTGCTCACTGGTGAACATGACTCAGTCACTGTTCTGAATTCTAACCAATCAGATTACTCTCCTCTTTTCTTGGAGAAGACATGGGAGAGATGCAGCCAGAGGGAAGAAAATGTTCCCTCTTACCTGGGCAGCAGAAGGATTGCTGCACACAGACACAGTGGTGGACGTGAGTGGGGCTTCTTTAAGGATGAGCAGGTGTTTGTTGGGGAAGGGCACTGGAAAGCAAAACAGCAGCATATGCATTAGCATAGATCTGTGGAGGGCTTTAGTGATTGGTCTGATCTATCTGCAAGACAGCTATGTGAGGAGGAAAGTGGGAAGTTAAATAAGAAGGGCCAGTTGCAATCAGACTGTGAAAGGCCTCATAGGCCACAAGGAGTACAGGTTGCTTAGAGCTGGCTCCACTGGAGTTGACATTGCCTCTTTGGTTGGCTGGTGGTACAGGCAGGGTGGAAACCACAAGAACTATTGGTGCTTTCATAGACATGGCCTTTGCCATTAAGTCTCAGCTCCAGAAACCCTGTTGCAAACACTGGGATGTGGAAGAATGGTTGCTTTTGGCCTCACATCCCCACCTGATTCTGGCTGGACTATATATGAAACCAGATATTTTTGTGAAGGGGAACAAAGAGTGGTATCATCTACTTTCATATTCTTAAAACAAACTTATATGCCCAAGTGGTCTGTCCCCAGTGCCTAAAATTCTACCATTTGAATGCCTTTTATACTTAGAAACATATCCCAGTTAAAGTGCAAGTAGATCCAGAATGGTGGTTCTCAACTTTTGCTGCACATCTGTATCACCCAGGGAGCATGACAAAAATGTTGGTGCCTGGGTACCACTGTCAGATTCTGAGGTATAAACTGGGAACCAGAACTTTTTAAAGTTCTCCAGTTAATTCTGAGGTGCAGGCAAGGTGGAGAAGCACAAACCTTGAAGAGGGAGCATATTCTGCCATGAGGGTGGTCAAGGACATGAAAGATGAAGAGCACTGATGATGACTTAAAAATGTTTCACATGTAGAATTTCAAGTAGAAGTGCTCCTGGCTATGGTGATTTGGTAGAGGTCTTGTAACTAAGTTTTTCTGAGGTGATACTTCACATTCATCTTTATAACTGTTAGTCAAAAATCTGTAAGGAATTAAAAGAGAGTGATACTTGTAGAGAGAAGCATAGCACTTTCTAGAAACAATCCCTCCCACCTTTAGTTCAGTTTCTTATAACACCACTAAAGCCTTCGTTCTTCATTTGTGTCACCTGTTTGGAGCTGAGCAGAGGGGACGATTAGGCTAGAGCAATGAGTTAAGATACTTTATTAATAAGAATTCGTATCATAAAACACCTTCAAGCATATTGGCACTTTGATGCTCAGAATAACCATGAATAAAAGCATCATTTTTTGCCATTTTACCAATGAGGGTACTGAAGTGTGGAGTGCTTATGTGATATGTTTAAAGTCACACAGCTATCAAGTGCAATCTCAAGTTGAGCCAAGACCTCTAGATTTTAGCACTATTGTAATGCTCAACATTAAAGAAGGGAAGGCTGACTCCCATTACACTTGACTGGGTATTCCGACTTACATGACCATAGATTCCCATCAGTGATTCACACCCATTCAACTAATTCTTTGCCCAGAGAGTGGATGGAGAAGGTAAAGAGCAGCTTGAATTGTGAGGTGTCACCTTCCTTTGGCATAACGTCCTGACATCCTCTGGTGCTTCCCCCTGGGGTTCTCACATCAGTCACCAGCATCACTGTCTCCCAAAAATCATCCTGGTTAGACATCTCCTTTTATAACTTACCTGCCCACACCTAGTCACTTCATCACCAATATATTTTCTTTTTTGCCTTTTAACTTTTTCTCAGCTATATCTACTTCTCTCCATCTCTGGTACCCACATTATGCACGTTGAAGTGATCATCATGTCATATCTAGACTGCAACAATCATCTACTATTTCCCCAAAAAAGGGGAGACTCTCCCCTCTCTGCCGCACATCTACTATATCCATAGTTAAGAGACCTTCGGTTCAACCTAAAGAGAGACAGAGAGAATCTTGGGGATCTTAGCTCTTTCAACAGAATTTTTCTTACACAGTTCTTCCCATTCCTCCTAGTTAGTTGGAGGAGTACTGGACTTGAAACAAAAATACTTGGGGCTATATCTTTGTTCACTTCACCTTGGCATTTATAGAATACCTATTATATTTTAATTCTGTACAGGTATTTAAAATACTAGACTTTCTGTTTTTTGTTTTGTTTTGCTTCACTATAAAAAATCAATAATGATAAAGACTACTGAAAGATTACGTACACAGGGCTGTGGGAACACAAAGAAGTAGAACCTAGTGTTACCTCAGAGAAATGAGAGAGATTTGGAAGAAGATGTGATACTTGGAGCAGATCCTAAATATTTCTAGAGGAGAGGAAAGATGGCTATTCCAAATCTAGGGAGGCCAGACTAGGAAAAGAATGCTGCAGGTTTCAGAGACCCATCATGAGAATTGAGCAATAGAGTGAAAATTCTGGAAGAAATGTGGAATAAGCATTAGAAAAAGGAGAAAGTGGTAGCAGAATGAGCGATTAGGAAATGAGAGTGGTTGTCCACCTAAGAGAAGGAAATTGGGTGCCCAGTGCTTTAGGGAGCAAAGAAGGGCTGGGGGTGGAGAGAGGAGTGAGGAGATAGGGGAGAACAGAGAAAGGTACAAGCGATGCTGAAAGATATGGGACAGAATAAATCCATAAAAGGGACAGACTTGGAAGAATGTCTACTTTTACAGTTAAAGAAACCGAGATTACAGAGATGTGGAATTATTAACCTTGAGTCACCTAGCTATTTTAGGGTCAGAGCCATGGCCAACTCCTTGTTTTGTATGCATTTACTAGTACCAATGAAAAAAAAAGTGAAAATTTTTTAGCATATTAATATCAGCTAATATTTATTGAGCACTTACTATGCACCTGAAACCGTGTGTTAGATGTGCTTGAGGTAGACAGTGAGTGCTGCCTCCAGGTGACAGATTAGGGAACTGGATTTAGAGAGTAAACTTTAACTTGTCTAAAACTCCAGCCAGTGAGTAATTAAACCTAGTTTTATCACCATTCTGTCTGACACCAGAGCCCACGTAGTTAATCATTAGGTCATCAGTGATTTATTTTGGATTCTACATATGAACCTGTGTACTTTTATATGCTGGAGTCCCTTGCCATAGGTATTCTTGTGACCTGTAGTGTATTTTTTTCCCTTCAGATTTCTGTATAGTGGCTTATTTTAACTTCATGAACCCTGGGCTTTAAGTCAGAAGATGCCACGTCTAAATTTTATATAGAACCTTAGGGTTTTTCAGCCACCCACTTTTCCTTGAATGTGTAAAAAACACTTGATTTTATCGTATGCCAAAAATAGGTATTTTCTAGGAAAGTTCTTAGTTGGGGACAGTCTAATTGTTAACTGCTCTTTTTCCTTTACCTCCCAGCTGTTCTCCATTCTGCAGCTATAATTCATTTATTCCCTTAGCTTTTTTGTGATCTTTTTTTCTTTCATGTATATATACTTTATTTTCTATTAGTTATTTTTTTCATAAAACCTGTACTTTTTGGGTTTTCTTCTAACTAGAAATTTAAGTTCCTCCAATTTATATATACGTACAGCAAATAAAAAAGAATGAAAAACATAAAGAAGAAATTAAAATAAGAGCAAAGATTTTTTATGAAAAAGGAAAACTCCTTAGTAAAGAAAGCAATGAGGAACTCTTGGCACCACCAGCTGAAACTTAGATTAAAGGGCATGCGTCTGCTCCATACTTTGGAAAGGAAGAAACCTCAGTGGTTCCCATCAGTACTGGTAAAACCTTTCAACCAGGATCTTGGATGCCATGAGATGGCAAGAGGTATAATTAATGAATGTAATATGTAAAATCATACCATTTACATATATGTGATTATTTTAACATATAAAAGAAGTAAAAGTTATTTTGTATTTTCTAACTGTTCTGTATTCCATTAAGCTTAAGAATCCATTTTCAGTGTGCATAAGAAATATGAGATTGTGGACTATAGAAACCTAACTTCTGTTTTTTTTTTTTCATTTTTTAAAATTTATTTTTATTTTTTTAACATTTTATTCATTTTATTTTATTTTCCCCCCTCCACCCTTCCCTCTTCCCCTCTGGTTAATCCAAATCTGTGATCTTCTATACACCTTTCCTGTTTGGGTTCTATGTAAATGAAATAAATTTACATCATACTAGGACTCAGGGTATTTGTGACAGTATTTGAGCTTTTACATAGTTAAGTATTTCAGATATAGTAAAAATAGAGTTATACAATAAATACATGTGTATTGCATAAATTGCTTAATAATTTACATTGCCTTAGATCTTATGAAATATGGTAACAAAAGTTACCATATTTATTGAATAAATATATTTATCACCTACTTGCCTCTTTAGGATAATGTCTGTCAACTTTTGTTTTTTGCAACTCCATGACAGCCTTTTAGCCAATCATTTGGCCTCATGAGTAAGACAGCATCCGTAGCCATCCTTCTAAAAGTTCACTGCATGTTTAAACTATCCAACAACGGGCAAACGAGTCTCCACAGACTGCTGCCCTTCTCTCATTCTTGGCTGTTTTTTTTTCCAGCTAAACTGGGTGGCATCCACACACACACACACACACACACACACGCAGTCCTTGTCTTCCAGTGCTTCTGATTGATGTGATTGTTTTATTTTTTATTGTGGTAAAATATATATAACATAAAACTTACCATTTTAACCATTATAAGTATATAGTTTAGTGGCAGTAAGTACATTCACATTATTATGCAACCATTAACCACCTTGCATCTCCAGAACTTAATCAAATCTATATTTTATAATTAGTTTGGCTACAGGCAACAGCAGTGGCTTTTACCACACAGAAGACATTTTATCAAGAGCTTTAGTTGAGGTTTAGAGTTGAGTGCATATTTGAATTTCTTGGAGGCTGCTACAAATTTGTGACCATGAGAGAAGAGAATTCTGCAACAAATCTTAAAATACTTAAGAGAAAGCAAATAATAGAAATTAATAGCTGGTACTTAGCTTAAAAGATTTTGGAAGTAAAACCCCATAATTTTTAGTGAATTTGTTAACTTTGTAGATGGACAGGGGAAAATGATTTAGATAGTAGAGAAATGTAAAGAACTGTAGAAGAGGTCCATGATGATAGATGATGGGGCAGCACTATCCAATTTTGTGCATTCAATGTAAGACAAAATATATTAGCCCTGAAAAGAAATTTAGGATTTACTTCAAGTATGAGAACTGCAAAAAACTTAAAACAAGATAAGAGAGGTTGAACTAAAGTATTTTCTGCTCTTGGCCCTGTTCCAACTGGCTAGGTGCTGATGTGTAGATACTCAGTGTGGTGTCACAGGTCACCATGCTAACCATCCTCATAGAGGATGATGCCATCTGTCACTTCTTAAGGGCACCCGTCTAGTTTTTGGAGCTCAGGTAGTGGTCACAAAGTATATTTCTTTTCTAATAAATGTGTTTTTGTAGTAGTTACACTTTGATTGCAAAATTAATATAGGTGAAATTAATCAAGGTTGCAAAACCATCACCCATGTGAAATGAGTGAATAATCACACTCTTGAAAATCACAATTTCTTTCACAATCACTTTTTTTTTCAGATGAATTCACACTACCAAAAAGCTCTAGGAACAAGAGGCCCAGCTATCACCAATGTATTAGAACAGCAGTTGGTGTGGTCTCTGGAAATGTTAGTTTGAGAGTGGCAGGTTATCTCTGTGTTATAGATAGGGTGGCTATACAAATTGTCATTCAAACCGGGGTACTGTTAATAATTATGTGGGGATAACAATCATAAGCTGGAACTGTTCTGGGAAACCATAATGTCTAAGCATACAGGAAAAGCATTTGTGATGTGTTCAATTAGAGCTCATATCTATTTAATGACACGTACAGTCAATATTGTGGGAACTGTCAACTAGGCATCAAGAAACTCCCATACATGTTTGTCATCAGTATCACTCCTAAGCCCTTCCACGGAGGAGGAACCCACCAAGGAGCTGCTGAATGCTGCAGCCAAGGAGGTTGGATTCAAGGATCTAGGTCTGCAGGGTTAGATCTGAGAGCACCCCAAATAAGTGACTGTATTAAACAGAATCCTACCACCAAGCCTCACAGCAGAGTGATTCTGGTGTACATCTCAGCAGTATTATAAATTGTCATGGACTTTTAGTGACCTCTCCCCATAGCCAAACCCAAGAATTATAAATCTCTCCATGCTGAGTATCAGCTGGATTTGCTAAACATAGTGTAGGAATGTCAAAGGTCTTAAACCAGTGATTTATGCCTGAATGAAGTCAAACTGCCTATTTCTGCCGTATACTAGCTGTGTGTCCTATGGTAAACTATTAACTCCTCTGTGTCTTAGTTTCCCTCATCTTTTAATACCTATGTGAGAGAATATGTAAAGCAGCCAGCACAAGGGCCGGCCCATAGAGGGCACAGGATGAACATCAGTGCTCATACTGAGGGTGCTGAGCTGGGCTTGGAATTATAGAGAAGAATGCTTGGTTCTGGTTCTCACCTGAGTTCAGCCCACCTCAGCCAGGCCAGTCCCCAGTGGAGCTTGGTGCCTCACATCCCTCCCGGAGTCCCACTTTCGTTCCCAAATTTGATAATGGCAAACACTGAGCTTTGTATACCAGACTACCTACCCCCCACCATGTTCCTCAGCCTTTCCCTTCTCTCCCAGATTTTTATTAATAGAATTTTTTTATAGAACAGTTTTAGATTGAAAGAAAAATTCAGCAGATAGTACAGAGAGTTGCCAACCAGCACACAGTTTCCCTATTATTAACGTCTTACATTAGTGTGGTACACGTGTTATAATCAATGAACAAATTCTTATACATTATTATCGGCTAAAATCCATAATATCTTCAGATTTCCTTAGCTTTTACCTAATGTACTTTTTCTGTTTCAGGATACCACATTACATTTGGTCACTATGTCATTTTAGGCTCCTATTGGCTGTAACAGTTTTTCAGACTTTCCCTGTTTTGGATGACCTTGACAGTTTTAAAGAGCACTAGGTAGGCATATCATGGGAGATTTGTCTGATTTTTTCTCATGGTTAGTTTATAGGTTTGGGGGAGGAAGATCACATAGGTAAAGTGCCATTTTCATCATATCATATCAAAGGTACATATCATTAATGCGGTTTATGATTATTGATAATGACTTTGATTACTTGGCTTGAAGTAGAGTTTATCAGATTTCTCTATTATAAAGTTACTCTTTTGTCCCCTCTTCCCATAATGTGCCTTTTGGAAGTCACTACATACAGCCTACACTTCAGGAGTGGGGTTCCTCCCACTATATTTATATACATTTATTAAAAGTTGGCAAGGGCTGGCAGGGAAGGAAGTTATCTCAGTGGAAGGCTGAGCTCGCAGCCTGAGGACAAATACTCAAGTGGAGAGGCGTTGGTTTTCTCCATAGTCATCAAAGCAGCCGAAACAGGATAAGAGAAAGGTAGAGAAATGGGTGGTGTCTTTGGTGGTGAACATCTGACAGATGGCCTTTTACTTTAATAGAGTACACTTCTTCCATATCATTTAAAATCTCTTCTTAAACCAAGGTCAGTGGTGATTCACTGAGTTCCAATGTATTTGTTATACATTCACCATTTAAGGAGATTTTTTTAAAGCTGTCAGTTTGATTGAGAAGCATTAGAAAAGAAGCAGCAAGAACATTTTTAGACATTTTTTTTTAAACTCAGTTAGCTGCTTCCTAATTAATCAGTCTGTTTTTGGAGAGCAAATTGCTGTATAATTACTAGGGGAAAATTGCTCTTAAAGAGAACCCCTGAACTGTCTTTAAGAAAATGTGATTTCCTCACTGGTACTCAGAAAGACTGCTTAACATGGATGGACTATTTTATTAACAGAGTGATTTCCCATCATCTGGTCACTAAAGGTTAATCCTATTTTAGAGCTACTCTTTATAGGGAATGTTGATGAGAGCAGAGGAAAACAATCAGGCTGACAGGCACTGAATCCAAAATCCTGAGACATCTACAGACAAGTCATTTTTATTATATTAATACTTTCCTTTCTAGTGTGAGCACCTTATTCAAAGTCCCAGGTAGTTTTCATAATATGTTTCAAGATAAAATCCATACAATAAATGCCAACTTTTATTTAATGAGCAAGGAAGTCAGCATCTGGAAGCAAGTCTGCAAGCACATCTTTAACTTCCAGGAATTCTGTTGGGATTTAATGTTTCTATAGCAACCTTTTGTTGTGGCATAAACTAAACTTGAAGAATGCTGCAGGGTTTGCTTCTGTAATGTTTTATTTCTTTCATCTCTGTACCATACATTAGATCTCCACACACACACACACACACACACACACACACACACACGCATTTATAGCTTTTTAATTATAGTTTCTAACTTTTTTTCATCTGAAAACTCATGTAACAACAGAAACAGATCTTTCAAATGCTTTTGGGAGGAAAAACTCTAAAAAAAAAAAAATGGCTGGCCCTGTTCAAAGCTGAAAAATTCTATGCAAGGCATTTTCTTTCTCCAATAGTAATGTGCTTCCATCACAGGAAAATTGACTGTCTAAGTTTGAAAGAAAAATGAGGACATCATTAAAACTATTAGTAAGGCTGGAAACAATGCAGTAATTTTTAACCTAATGGTGTTCAGAGAGTGGCATGAATGTTCTTAATTATCCAGTCTTTGATGATAGATGCAGGTCTTTTTAGTCTATTTTAATGGCTGAGATTGGTTTACTTCAAAAGAAAAAGATTTGAAATACAAAAAAAAAAAATTTCCCATCTACATGTCCCTGAGACCTTTTTTGTAACCTTGACTGTTAAGTTGCCTGCGGCTTCATTTTTATAGTA
Organism: Eidolon dupreanum; assembly: GCA_028627145.1. Taxonomy (NCBI): domain Eukaryota; kingdom Metazoa; phylum Chordata; class Mammalia; order Chiroptera; family Pteropodidae; genus Eidolon; species Eidolon dupreanum. The sequence goes on along the minus strand of CM053503.1, from coordinate 73,640,662 downwards.
AATGAGTTTTCAGCAGGTGGAACTGAAAATTACTGTCAGAAAAGAATGATTTCCAGTGGAGTTAGAATTTGTATACACATTTTATGTTTTTACTGTTTTTATACTATACTTCTTCCAATTCTTATAACCTGAAGTCATAATCTTTCCATTGTGATGTCACAGTCATTGCACAATAATAAAAGTTTAAAATCCTAGTGCCAGAGAAACAAAGATGGTTTCCCAGTAGATTCTCATGTATTAAAACAAGGATGAAAGAGACATAAGGCACAAAATTTCATACACAGATTTTCCCTCTTTTGAAATTGAACCTACTCTTAAGGTATTTAAAATTTTTTCTTTGATATATTACAGAAGGTTTAACCATTATTACTAATTTAGTCAGAAGCTATTCATTAGGCAAAGTGAAATGTCCAAAGGTCAGGATGACTGTCCAAAACCTTATTCACAACTAAATAATAAAATTTGACAAGATTCTCAGTTGGAGATCAGGAAGATTAGAGAAAGCATGCTATGCAGGCTTAAACACTTTGAATGTGGTTTCTTTTTAACTACGATACTTCAAAGCCAATCTAAGTCTTAGCATAGTCCCTAATGTTTCCATTAGCAAAAGAAACACATTTCCATATGGCTTCATCAAAGAGGCAGAAGGTGGCTTCATCCTTAGAACATTCCAGGGCTATTCCATCCGGTGCCTAAGAACATACCATGGTGTGATAGGGGGGAAAACAGGTGCCAAGAAATGTCCCTTAATCATGTCCAAATATCTGAAATTCTCTTCTGAGTATATCATGAGACTGTAGTAATATAGAGAAGACAGTACAAACTTTGAAACTAACACTCAGTTACTAATCCAGGATTCACCACTAATCAGCAGTAGGACTTGGGAAATCTTAACCTCATTTACACATTGGAGATAATGATACCTGTGGACTCACTATCCTGGGCCCAGCTTCCAATCACTCCCCCCCCACACACACCCCCACACCCATCCCTTATTGCCATTCACTATACAAGCTGGAAACTCCTAAGTTCTTGCTTTCTCACTCCCTTGCAGACAGGGGTGACCCAGATCTCTCTGACCGATGAGATCTAAATAGAAACTTGTTGGGATTTTTTGGGAGAGCTTTTGCTTTCTTGTAAAGGGGTCAGATCTGAAAGGAGAGCTCACTGGTATCACTTCTTTTTCCTTTTCTCTGTGAAACCTGGGGCTTCATTAGCCATCTTGCATTTATGAAGAAACAAGAATAACGACAAAAAGCCAACATGCTGGGTATAGCAAAATGGAAAAATAGAAAATATCTTGTAGTCTCTGATGGCATCATTGAGCTGGAAACAGCAAATTCTAGACGCATGTGAGTGAATTAACTGTCTTCGTGGTTTAAGCTACCATCAGTGAGATATTCTGATTCTTGCAGATAAAAGCATTCCTAACTGTGCACCTCACAAGCATATTATAATGATTACATAAAATACTAAAACTCTAGCACAGGACTTGGTTCAAAGTAGGCAGAGAATAAATATTAGTCCTTTTCTCTACCAAATGCCCTCCATATCTTTTTAAATACAAAGGCACATTAATAGAATAACTCATTAAGTGGTTCATACTAAGTTATTATTGTTGTTAGTGGCTTTTCTCTTCAGTAGGGCCTTATAGACCATGGAGAATCTGTGTTGGAAATGGAGAGCACTGAAGGCCTTTTAAGTGAAGACACCATCTGGTGAAATTTGCATTTTAGATAAATCAGTCTAGAGGTTTTTTTGGGTTATGTTTGGAGTGGGATGTGGCTGGAAGGCGAAGGAAGGAAAGTCTTATAGCTTTGTAATAATCTGCTGTAGATGATGAGGGTTAAAACTGAAGCAGCAACAACAGAGATGAAGATGGGATGAAGGTAAACTTTGTTTAGAAGGTAAAATAAATAGGATTTGGTGTTTGATTGGGTATGGATGTGAGGAACAGGCAGGGGTTAAGGATGAATTTTAAGTTTCTAGCTTGAGTAACTACATGAATAGTGGTATAAATATTGAAAAAATATAGTTATTGTTGATTTAGAGAAATGTTAACAAGTTCAAGCATATTGAGCCAGTTATGTCCCATGAGGTAAGTTGAACATCTGAGCTTACAACTCCTGGGAAAATTGGAAGCCATTAGTTTAAAACTAGTAGCATAAATCATAGGAGTCGATGGTATTAACCATAAAGAGAATATATAAATTTAATTTTACCATGTCTAAAGACAAAAAGTGTGGGATATTGATAAAATTGACATAATAAACTACCAAAAAGTAATGAAAATGAATATACTTTATAAAAAAAATATGAGAGACTGCTAAAAAAAAAGTTAATAGTTGCAATAGGCTCTGTTGTTTAAGAAGATAAACTTTTGCCAAAAGTTAGTGCTTTTTTAAAGAAATTGGAGGAAAAACAAGAAAATAAAACAAAAAAATAAAGATATAAATTGAAATCAATTAGAAAACAAAATAATAGTAAATTTAAAGCTACTTTTGACCAATAAAATAGATACATAACTCACAGATTTGATTAAAAAAAAAAGAGTGTAAAAATTTAAAAGTTTGGAATAGAGACATAATCACAGATTATAAAGCTTTTGCACAGTGAAGGAAACCATCAACAAAATGAAAAGGCAACCCACTGAATAGGAGAAGATATCTGCGAATGACACATCTGACAAGGGTTAATATCCAAAATATATGAAGAACACATACAACTCAACGTCAGAAAAGCAAGCAATCTGATTAGAAAACGGGCAGAGGACTTGAATAGACATTTCTCCAAAGAGGAAATACAGATGGCCAATGGACACAATATAAGATGCACATCACTAATCATCAGGGAAATACAAATCAAAATCACAGGGAATACCACCTCACACCTGTAAAATTGGCTATTATCAAAAAGATAACAAATAACGAGTGTTGGGGAGTATGTGGAGAAAAGCGAACCCACATGTCCTGTTGGTGAGATTGCAAATTGGTGCAGCCACTGTTGAAAGTGGTATGGAGTTTTCTCAAAAAATTAAAAATAGAGCTCCTGTATGATCCAGAAATCATACCTCTGGGTATCTATTCAAAGAAAAAAGAAACACTAATTTGTAAAGACATATGCACCTCTATGTCTATTGCAGCATTATTTACAATAGTCAAGATATGCAAGTGATCTAAGTGTCCATTTATGGGTAAAGAAGATGAGATACATATATGCAATAGAATATTACTCAACCATAAAAAATAATGAAATTTTGCCATTTGTGACAACATAGATGGACCTAGAGAATATTAAGTTAAATGACATAAGTCAGACAGAGAAGGGCGAATACTATATGATTTCTTACATACTTTGGGACCTACTTATCTATGGAATCTAAAAAACAAAACAAAGCAGAAATGGAGTCATACACATAGAGAACAAATTGATGGTTGCCTGAGTGGAAGGAGAAAGGGGAAAGGCAAAAATGGTGAAGGGGAATGAAGTACAGATTTCCAGTCATAAATTCTGTAAGTTACAGGAATGTAATGTAGAACATAGGAAATATAGTCAATAACATTGTAATAACCTTGTACAATGTCAGATGGTTATTAGACTTAATCGTGGTGATCGCTGCATTAGGAATATAAATGTTGAAAACTATGTTGTACACCTGAAACTAATATAATAGTATATATTAACTGTATTTTAATTTAAAAAAATCAAGATTATAATAAAGTGCACATGCAACTCTTTGGCAACACATTTGAAGATGTATGGTAAACAAAGGATTTTCTTATAAATTTTAAGTTCCCAAAAGTGACCCAAGAAAGAGTAGAAAATTTTACTAGATCAATCATCACAGAAATATTTGGATAGATGGTTAATAAATAATTATATAAAAGTCACCAGAATCAGATAGTTTCAGACCCAAATTCTAGCTAGATTTAAAGAATAAATAATTTCAACAAATTATAATTCATAGAAATAAAGTTTAAACACTCTCCAATTCATTATGAGTCCAGCATAATTTAATACTTGAAACTGAACTTGAACCAAAAAAGAATATTATCAACTAATCCTACTGATGACTATAGATGCAAACAGTCTACATTTTATTAAATAGAGTTTATTAGATTGCTAAAGAATAGACTACAGTTATCAATGACAGTCTATTCTAGAAATATTTTGTCAACAAAGTAAGGGAGGAAAACCATTTTATCATACTGACAGATGCTGTAAAGTCTTTGGATAAATTTAGCAACTATTTCTTAAAATACACACATATATGTACAGTAAACTAGGACAGGAAGGGAACTACTCATTTTATAAAAAAGATTATACATGAAAAATCAGCAAATATAATTCTAAATGGTGAAATTTCTTGATACATTGCACTCTTGCTCTTAATTATTTGTTGCCTTCCCTCCAGGAGGATTATTCTTTCCTGCCCCATTGTCATTAAGACATCACGGAGCCCTGGTTTGACCATTTGATCTGCTTTGGCCAATGAATATGAGAGGACATGATGTATGTCACTTTGAAGCTGATACTTTAAAAGCCATTGTAAGAACTAGCCGATGCTATTTTGTTACAAGAATGTCAAATGTCAGCTGGATCCTTAGCCTGGATCCTAAAAGAGAAGACACAATAACAGAGCCACAGCTGACCCACAGCCAATATTGTAAGTAACAAATAAAATTTTGCTGTTGAAAGCTACTGAAATGTTTGGGTTGTTATCACAACATAACATAGAAAGAGCTAAATAATATAGAAGTTATCACTAGGAATAGAGTGATGCCAACAACCAAAGAAAGAAAACAAAAACAAACTAAAAAAGGCAATTTAAAATATAGGGCATTGATTCTCAGTGCCAGGCAGTTATGGCAAAGAAATTGACACAATAGGCTGGAAAAATGGTGACCTGTGTTATGTAGGTGTGAAACAGTCTCAGAATTATTGCTGGTGGTGTCTCAGGAGACAGAGAATGGACTAAATGAGCTTATGGATTTGTATGAAGAGGTTGAGAAACAAAATATTACTAGTATGCATTGATTGCTATTGTTTGGGTTTGACAAATGATTACAAGAAGTAGATAAATTCAGGAAAGAATTGACTGGTTTGCAAGCATGAATAGAAAATTGAACTGTTTATCATCTCCAACCAGTATAAAATCAAATTGAGAAACGTTTTCAGGAACAAGGGCCAATTAAGACAGCTTTGTGACAAGAACCGAATGAAGACTATAGCCATTAAATTGTCTGAGAAAGCTTCTGAATCAATTAAGATGGCACTTAGTTGGAAAAGATGGCTTGGAGAAAATAACCACTTCATCACTTCCTGCAGAAGTTTATAAGCTCAAATTATTCCAAGTAAAGTCAAAAGAAAGTTGGGCAATGTTTTCGGGAAGATTTGCCGACAAAAAAAGCCACTAACGTAAGCCAGTGACTATTCAAGACTCGAAACAACTTTTGGACCTTCAAACTTCTATGGACAGAGAATAAGATGAGAAAACAAGGTGCAGAGCCCCAAAGGAGGGCATGTTCTTAAATTTCCTTTAAATAACCAAGAGGGATAATGGAAGTAGAAAAACCTCTTAAAGGACAAACCCTCTCAAATGGAGAGCAATGGACTGGAAAGCCACTTGCAAGGGAGCAGAGATGAGGACTAATCAAGGAATTCTCCTTTACCCAGGATTTGAGGTCCTTGTAGCCTTTCCTCTGTGGAATGTCAGAATTGCTATGAGTCACTATGTACCTTCCATTCTTCTTTATTTTCAATGAGAGTGTGATTAGAGGTTGTCCCATCTCCATTTTCTACCATTGTACATTGGGTGTATAAATGGTAGATTATTTTTGTATTATTTAAGTTTCAAGATTGAGAGGAGCCACATCCAAATCTGATGTAGAGACTATTACACAATCTTGAATAGTCTTGTCAGTCATACTGGATAGGACTTATTAGGGGTCTTTCTTGGAGAATAACAGATATTTTATTTTGTGAATTAAAGGGAGGAAAGAAAATATTTTTGAGCCAGGGGCAGACAGTTAATGATAGAAGATTGCATTATTGTTTCTAGCAATTTTCTTCCATCCTTGTTTGGGTTATTCTTTTCCACAACACTGAATTGGCCTTCTGACTTGCTGTGGCTCGTGAATGTGAACAGAAGCATTGTATGTGTCACTTTTGAGCAGAAGCATTAAGAACCACTTTGTGGTATGGCCATTTATCTTCTATCGCAAAATGGTAGATCCCAGAGAGGTACTCTATCTTTAGTTTAGATCCAGAAGGAAAGACTCATGGAACAGAATCACAATCTATTAGTAGCCAGTATGTAATGTGAGCTAAAAATGAACTTCTGTTGCAGCAAGGCCCTGATATTTCAGAGTTGTTGCAGTATAAGCTAACTAATAACACGTGACTAATACATTTAGATTCACATGGTTAAAGCTGTTTCCATTAAAATCAAGACCGAAAAGCCATATCACCATTATATTTAATATTGTCTGGAGAGTCTAGTAAATGCAATAAACATAAAATGCACTTCATAAATATGGAAAGAGGTGAAATTTTTTGCTGATAATATCATTTTAAACCCACTATCACCAAGAAGCTCTAGTAAAAAACAAGTTGAAGTAATAAGATAATTTGATAAACTGAGTGGATATAAAATAAAGATATAAAATTATTAGCTTTTTCTATATGAGCTGCACCCATATAAAAAATGGAAAGGAGGAAAATATTCCATTCATAATAGTGACAAAAATAATAAAATAGAAGTAAATTATACAAGAAAGAAACAAGATTTATATAAAAATATAAAATCCTACTGGAGGGCAAAAATATAATCTGAATGAATAGAAATATATACTATGTTCTTAAAAAGGAGTAATCATTATTATAATAAAAAATCTGTTCTGAAAAGTATATAAATTCAGTGCAACTCCAATAGAATCACAGAGGTATTTTTAATTGGATAGAATGCTCTTAAATTAATAAATAAAAAACGATGGTATTAAAATACTATATTAAAATTACTTAAAAGTCACTGTAATAAAAAAGTAGAATAGGACTGTATAAAAATCAGTAAAAAATAATAGAGAGCACAGAATTAGATACCAGTGTGTGTGTGTGTGTGTGTGTGTGTGCGCGCGCGCATGTGTATGTGTGTGTGTTGTGAACGTATTTACGTATTATATATCAATTAATAGTTTCATCCCAATTGGATGTACTCCTAGAAAAAAGTTAACTCAGGGGCTCTAGTTTACATTAATTCCATAAATTCTTGGTGGATTAAGGAGCAGAAAGTAAAAATTAAAAAAATAACCAATTTAGAAAAAATTAGAGTACTTTCAATATATCTATGAAATGGAGAAATCTTTGACTAAGATAAGGATATGTGATATGTATATTTCACATACACACATATTATTTATAGTGCAATAGATACAAAATCAAAGTCACTAACAAACAAGGAAAAATATTTTAAGTTCAAATGATAGATAAAAAATTACTATCTATACTATACAAAAAGCTCACTCATAATTTAAAAGATAAGGGTAATCAACCCAATAGCAAAATGGGTTGGGAATATATAAATAGACAATTGACAGAAAAGCAAGTATGATAAAGTGTTCAACCTTTCCCCAAGAGACAAGGAAATGAAAATTAAAATTACCATGATGATACCCATCAGAGTGGCAAAATAAAAGCGTAATAGCACCTATTATTAGCAGAGACAGTAGCCAAGTCAAGGGCACTCTCATACATTACTGGTGAAAATTTTAATGCATATACAATTCAACCCAGTAACTCCACTCCTGGGATTCTATTCTGCAGAAATAAATGCTCTAGTATATAAGTATATATATATTCAAGAATGATAATTACAGCATTATTTTTAATAATCAAAAGCTGGTAGCAAATCAAGAGTACATTAATAAAGGAACAGCTGAATAAATTATGATAATCCTTATAGTAGAATATTATACCAGAATTAAAAATTAATGATCTATCCTACTTGACCTGGAGGAATTTCAAGTATGTAATGTTAAGATACAGAGAATTATATATCACTAATCTCTTTTAAAATGCCCTCTTAAACCTTTTATGTATATCATGTGTGTAAATGTGTTTGTGTGTGTATAGATGTACGTAACATTATGCCTATCTGTACATAATGCATAAAGAGTTACATGAAAGGATAGTCATTGAAATGTTAATAGTTGTTCTCTCAGAAAGGTAGATTTCAGGTGACTTTTATTGTTTTCCTCAATGTATTATTTGATTTTTTTTTGCAGTAAATATGTTCAATTTATATCAGGAGAAAAAAGCAAGAGAAATTGGGCAAATGCTTAAAGCTGTATACCTAAGTGGGGATATCCCATATATTATTGATAAATAGTAAAACCTATAAAAAATATAAATGTGCAAAATTAGGATTTGGTTAAATAAATTATGATCCATCTATTAAATTATTACAAAGTAGCTATCTAAAATTATATTGACATGTAAAATATTTATGTTTTATTGTTAATAGAAGGCAAAACTATTAAAAAGCACCTATACTATACCATTTGGGAGAAAAATATATTTTATGTGTGTATGTCTACATGTATGTACATATACACTTATAACCCTCTGCCCACAGACGAATTATACATAAACATTTTTAAGAAAGCACACCAAAACATATTTATCTCTTGGTGTCATGCTTTTATTTTCTTATCTTTATTTTCTGATTTTCTCCTATTATGTCATGTATGACTTATGTCAACAAAGAAAGTTCTGAACTATCCTTTTCTCTTTCTGTTGCCCTTCCCCAATTTAAGTTGGTTATTTTTCAATCCTGAGGAGGAAGAGGAATTTTACCCACAAAATGAGACATTATTAGGACTTTTTCTGGCTCTCCATTCTAGAATTTTTGGTTGTTCTGAAACTTTGCACTCATTAGATGAGATAAAATGATTTCTTATCTTCATTTTTCCCTTGTTAAACTTTCTAACTTAAACCCACAGAGAGAAATACATTTTACACAGAACCCATTACACATATCTATTTATTCTTAACTGAGACCAAAATTTCATAAAACAATGCCCGTTATTACATATGATAACTTCTGATACTTGCCTTGCCTTGTATATACCCCCCTTCCCTTTTCTTGCATTTCTAAAGATGCTGGCTATGCCCAACTAGATTGATCCCATGACTCACCAAAGAATTGCAACCTGTAGACTGAAAATATTTTTCAGTTCCAGTCAGTTCAGCCACTGTTTTGTGCAGCACAGCTCCTTCAAAGGGCGGTGCCTACCCTCAGCACAAGCACAGATCCATTGCCACCTCCTCAAGCAACCCTCTGCCCTGCCTTCTCCTTTACCTTGTCTCTTGTCCCTCTAATGATCACTCCCTCTGAGCTCATTCTCCCATTTCACTTTTATCCAATTTCTCAGCACTTGAGAGACAGAACAAAAAAAAAAAGTTTCCCTAAATATGGTAAACACATCTATCCTGGGGCCAAGAAGACTTTAGGGACATGCTAGTGAACATATTCTTTTTTTTTTTTTTTTTTACTAGTTATATCCCTTTTCCCTACTACATTCTATTCACAACAAGTGTTGCTGGTTTTCTCTTATCATAAAGCTAAAAATAGCTAAATTTTATTGAATACTTAGCATATGTCAGGTGCTATTTTAAGAACTTTGCATGAATGAACTTGTTTAATCCCCATTACAATCCTATGAAGCAGTTACTATTATTATCACCGTTTGAGAGATGAAACAATGAGGCATAGAGAGGTTAAGAACTTGCCCAAGGTCACACAGCTAGTAAGTAAAGGAAACAGGAGATCTCGCTCTTTATAAGAAATTCGGCACTAAAACAGCCTAGATTCAAGTCCTAGTTCTACCACTTTCTAGCTCTGTGATCTTAGGCAAGTTATTTAGCCTAGCTGAGCCTCAGTTTCCTCACTGAATCTAACAAACCATAAATTTACTAAGAAGAAATTAAAAGTATAAATAAAACCACGACTTATATGCTTTCTTATCAATTATATGATGTATCCTGATAACAGCGAATGTTAAAATATGAAAGAAAAAAAACATCTTAGAATCAATGAAATATAATACCTACCTCATTACAGTTGCCAAGAAGATGAAATGAATCAAATGTGTATTCTGGTACTCGGCACATAGGCAGTTCTTAATAATTATTAGCTATTTCACTTGTTAAAATGATTGTGCTTGCTTTCTAGATGAAGGAACTGAGGCACAGAGAGATTAAATTAATGTTCGCAGGTGGCCCAGGTAGGATTTTGTGGCACCCAGATCTAGCTCTCCTGCTGGCTCAGGCTGCCTCTTCCCAAGTCTGGTGAGACCTGGCATCTCTGCCTTGATTGAGAACTACTGATTAGTTAGGGCTCTTTCACTCCAGGGTCTCCCAGCTGGTTTTGCCTTTCCTGTTTCTAGAGTCCTGAGAATTATATCAATATATCATTTCCCTCACATTCCCGGGGAGTGTCTAGACTTTCTGACTCAAGGCAAACGACCAAATGCACAAGTGCCCATTCCAAATAATGGCTTTACTTCCACTTTTCACAGACACTCGGATGTGGCCAGAAATAGCCCAAACCCTATAATTTTTCATAGAGCTGAGATAAGTTAAGTAGGTAGTGTTTTTCCATAATTCCTCTTCCAGGCACTTAACATTGACATATGTCCCTCCCTCTTTTGCTCATAGAAGAGATGTTTGGGAAAAAAATGTCATTTGTCTGTGAAGAAGGAAAAATAATCACTAAAATGCAAATTTCCACTCCCACTTCCATATGTAAGTTCTTGGAGCTACTTCTTTCAAATGAACATTTCTCTGACAGACAAACAGACAGAGAAGACAGAGAGAGACACACACACACACATACCAACACATAGGCATGCATATGTACACATCAATGTATACACATGCATGCATATTCTCTGCTTTCACCATTAATATGAATATTCTATTAACACAGATTCTCCAACTTGTATTTTGAATATTTTTGCTCCATAGCCACAGCTCTGAGGTAATTATTTCACATTTTTAAATATACACCAGAAGTGGCATTTATATCAGTCTGGCAAGAGGTTCTTTAAGAGGTAGTACCAAGACAGAGCCACAAGACCAAGACCCCTGCTTAATCTGGGGGTCCTTGGCAGGCTACTTTAGAAGGAACACCACCCACTGGGAAGACAGGCACTGGATGCGACATGCACACACTTCCACACCTAAGGACAAAGCTTTGTTGTAGAGAGAGTGCTGGATCTTGAGTGATATCTCAGTGCATATAGTCTCATATTGGAACAAAGGTTAAATATGATGCTATTAATTGCTGCCTTTTCAGATAATTATTTTCTCCTTTACCCTGTTGGGACTGCTTATGTTCTCAGAGAAAAGCTTCCTTTGGTGAGCTTTTCTTACTTGTCATTTTCTTATGTCTTCAGGGAGAGCACAAAAGTGAGGTAGGATGTAGCTCAATCATACAGTGACCTTCTCCTGCCTTCTCATCATGATAGCACATCTCAGGGCACTTTGAGAGCTGAGAGTTGTTTCCCAGGGGGAGGGATGAGAACACACATACACAAGAAAGTTCTTGACTGTTTCATTTGTCTCCTTGGGAGTTCTGAATTTTAATGCTATGACCCATAACCCTTGCTGAGCATCCTCCATTCTTCTTCTCTCAGAATGACCCCTCTCTTTGTAGCCCTGTTGCTGTCAGCTATCCTTTGTTGTTGGCTGATGCTTATAGATGCCCAGAGAGCCAAGAATACACTCTTTCCTAGGTCAAAACTCTTCTTAGAGTTTCAGCTTGAGGTCTGGGGTCAGAGTCCATGCCCAGACTGGTTCCCACCAGACTACCAACCGACATTTATGTGGCCAGGGCAAGCTTGATCTCCAAGACCAGGAATCGTTAGGCTTCACCATCTCTTGGAGGAGCGGTCCAATGCCCTCTTCCAAGCCCAGAAAGACAGCATGACTTTTTTCCAAGGAAAAATATAATATTTTGTTGCTTTACAAGTCCAAATTTAAAGTGTCCCCAGAGAGGCAATTAAACCCAAAGGTCAACTTTTAGTCCGTACCACAAGGCATCATTTTAATGGAATATTTGCCAACTTTAAAATTCCAGAGATCCAATCTATCCCAGGAACCCCCATTTCAAATATATTTTGCAATGATTAAATAAGCTTGTTAAAACTTACATATTTTACTTAATATATTATCTGTATATTTTTTCTAAATTATCTAAAATTTTTCTACTATGTGATTTTCATGAACTGTTTATTCCATTGTATGTTCTATCAACTAGAATAGACTGGATTAAACTGTAGTAACAAACACTCCCAAAAATCTCAGTGACTTTAAACAACAATTTTTTATTTCTTGCTCGCTCTATGTATCTATTGTGGGTCAGTTGGGGCACTGTTCTATACTGTACTTACTCTAGGACCCAGGTAGAAGGAAAAGTAACCATAAGAAGTTATACACTGATCTTTAAAGTTTCTGCCTGGAAGCAACATGTTATTTGTTTTTATATTTTCTTGGCTAAAGCTAGTTATATGACCTCATTTAACATGAAGTAGGCAAAGAAACGTAATTCTACTATGTCTCCAGAAGGAGAATTAGAAACATTTTTTGGATAACACTAATGATTACCATATATGTACATGACATAATAAACCGATAACTATTTTAGGACACATGTTTTTTTTCTGAATTTTGCGTAAGTTGAATAACTTTTTGGATATATATTTCTTTAAGATGTTCAATGACTTTCAAAGATTTTTAGGTGGAAATGTTAATGAATCCAGTCATTTATACTGACTTGGTACAAATTTTATACAAATTATAAACTCGTAGTGGTGATGTAGGCTTAGACCTTGGCCTCCAGTATGACTCAAAGTAAAGTAGGTAAGAGAGTCATAATATTCAAATCTGCTTCTTAGATTGCCTAAGAATTATTCATCTGTTGTCTGTTTTTTAATAAATAATGACTCTTGTGCACCTTAATCTAGGAAGATTTCCAATGTTATCAGTCTTGCTAAAACTTTACCAGTTTGCAAATTATTCATTAAACTGTTACTCATCCTTTTGAATCTATGCAATGCTTTTGATGCCTAAGTGAGCATATGTGGTTTCAGGTGCTGTTTCCCATTCTTTTCCAGTTGATCCCACATGAAACTTGCTCAGACACCCAGGTACATATTACCTCTAGCTTTGGACAAGGCCATCTATGATCTAATCATACCCTTCACACACACCGATGTTAAAGTTATGTAAAAGCTAATAGGCTAATAGCCAACACTACCTTGAGGGGTTGGCTACTCTCCAAGATAAATCAAGCTACTCAGGGAGGTAATAACACCAAACATCTTGGCAAAATCAAATCCAAGGACAACTGTTGTCCAGAACCAGTCATGCAACTGATGTCTGTGTAAATATTGGCTGGACAGACAGACTCAATCAGTGGCTATTCTGGCTAAGTTATCTCATCACAACTGCAAAATGGGTGGCAACGTGGCACGACTTTCTATGTTGTGTGCAAGTTCAGATCACATTGAAATACTACTGTTCTCATTGAAATATCCATCACACCATTCTATGTGTATGTTACAAGTGTACATTCTATTACTTCTGTTAGATCTTTTATACTTGAAGGCTACTTTACCTATATGGCATTCCACGGCACTTATGTGTGTATGTAAGAGGGGTGGGGAGAGAAAAAAAGATTTATTTTTAAATACATTTGAGAAATACTGGATAAAACAAAGATAATTAGGATTCTTTATCGCAAGGCCTCTCAGTGCCTTATTATGTTAAAGTGATTGCAAATTTGAAAGAGATATCTGGTGTTTATCAATATAAATGAGCACTATGTATTTTTTTTTAAATAAAGGAAAAAATATAATTAATGTAGAAGCAAATATCCTATTTCCTGACTTGCATTCTCTATGAAAACTTCTTACAAAATTTATCCAGTATCTCTCTTAATTTGGTATCATCTCATGGTCTTTCCTATACAAACCCAACTACTCAGAGGGTGGAAGACTCAGAGTATCTGAAATAGGTGATTGTCATCAGATGGAGTGGAGACTTTCTTAAAAGAAATTTCAAATGATGGAAAAGCAGGAGAGAAAGAAAAGCGAAGATCCTATCAAGGCAGGGGGTGTTCAGAATAGCTTTTTTTTTTTTTTTTTTTTTTTTTTTTTTTTTTTTTTTTTTTTTTTGTAGTGGGGAGTGGGAGTTGAATACAAGAAATGGGGGAAGAGAGGTCTTGGAGAAGCTTTGAAATGTGAGACAATTTTAGAAGGAGAAGAATGAGGAAAATAAAAATTTAAGAAATGATACAAATTATGAATTGGATCTCCTTTAATGTTCTTTGAGAAATGCAAGAAAGGGAAAAACAGTGATCATGCTTAGTTTATTGGATGGTGTTTCTTTAAATGCTCACCATGTTGAGACTGGCCACCTGAGCCCTGGGATTCATTCAGGTTACAGCAGAACATCTCCACCCCAGTATTCCATAAAATATCTTTAGAGAATTGCTGACAACACTGTTCTTTAATTTATACAATCAGGAATAGAGATAGGATATTAAACAAAATATTTATTGCTTTTGGCCCAACAGCATTTTAAGGTTTATAGTACAAAGATTAGAAACAATGGCATTTTTTTTTAGATTGGAAAGATTGAAACAAAACTAAGAACGAATTTTTGAGCATGAGACAAAGGTTACATTTTAGAAACGGATCTCATAAAACATCAGAGCAATACTTTCTTACACAATTTTTCATTAAAACATAAATTTGTCACTTCAAATAGAACCATTAATAACTCCACTTTGAATTTACATTAAGCCTAAGCCATCTGTTTGGCTAACTATGGATATTAGTTGTGTTAACACGTTATGCTATCACATAAGATTGTTAGGATTAAATGAATTAATATATCTGAAACACTTACAACAAGAACTATCATGTAGTTAGAGCTCCATGCATTTAGTTATCATTTTTATAACCAAACTCCCTCACTTTAAAACATACTTTCTTGCATTTTTGCAACATCTCTGAATTTGGGCTGGTGTGGCATAAATTAATGGGTAGGATTTTTTTTTTCTTAGTGGTACATAATATAAGAGTGTTTCTGATTATTGATTGTGTCTTTGATTCAATAAAATATTATTATTTGTTTCTTTTTCTCAATTATTTTTGGATGTTTTATTGTATTTTTCTATTTCATAAGCTATTACCTTTCTTTTTACACTCTGAAAGTCAAATACATACCTCATATATTAGTAGAAAACAAAATACACCTAATTCTCTACCCCTACCCCTCTGAGACCTGTCAGGGTGAAAATATTTGTGCGTAAGCAATGTTCCAGGTGATATATCATTCATTGATTATATCCTGGAGAATAGTTGATAAAGAATTTGAAATAAACAAGAAAATAATCAGAAGAGAAATTTAAAGCCAGGGATAATACAGAAGACTTGGTGTTGATAATGAGCCTTACAAACTACATAGTTTTCTTAACCAACATCTATGTAATCAACCTCCTGGGTTTACTAATAATCTCCATTTCCTTGAACATCTGTAATAGAAACTCTGGGTACATGAATCTGGGTCAGTTAGGGTTCTTTGGTGACAAGCAGCAGAAACCGACTCTTTCCAACTTAAGCAAAAAGGGAGATTTGGGGAAGGATATGGAACAGCAGAAAAAAAAAAACACTCAGAGAACCAAATGCAGAAGTGGCTGGAGAACGAAGCTTGGCATCAAGACAAACTTATGGATCTTTACAGTGTTGAAAACATCTGGATTTCTTTCCTGGAGCTACTGCTGGATGAAATGAGTTTACTCTTTTTCAATCTGTTTGTCATTCTGGTCAAGTTTGAAAGTGTGAAGAATGTGCCCAAGAATGGCACGGACCATGTGCCTGCTCCTTAGCTGAGGTGGAGCAGGGCACCTTGATTAGAGTCCTACCAAGCTCTCTCCAATGGAGAGAAATGAATCTCAAAAGGAAGCATGTACTATTATCAAGCAAATATGGAACAAATGCTGGCCTGCCAAAACCCAACACTATCAATTTGAATAACAATCAGCAGTGGTCATCCTAGCTTGCTAAATTCCACATCAGTATGAAAATCCATTGTAAACTAGAAAGAACCATAAGCACACCTTACAGCCCTTTTATTACAGAAGACATCATAGCACTGTAAACAAAGGGACTTGTTTACAAGCCAGCATGGGTGGGGCAAATACCAACCATCACTACCTACTGCCAACATTCACACCTCACATGGAACACCTGGTGGGTGAAACTTCAGGCTCATGGAAAGGCACTTTCCAAGGGCATCCCCAGATTCTTCCTTTGTCCTTAATGCACTGACCCAGGAATGAGTGCTGCATGATCTTACATGTCAATCTCATTACTCATGTTCAAAATACTGAAATTTGTTTTAATGCTCAGGATTAATTATAGTTGGTATCTTGACTTACACATTAGATGATTCATCATGTGCATGCAAACAATCTTAGCTGTTTCCAAGGTTGCATGAGTCAACTTGCTCCCATTAACTTGGGTGAATGCTGCTAGCTGGCCTTGTTTCCATCACCTGGCTTTTTGGTGTTTTGTTCTGCTCCCAGGCACCACTTTCTTCTTCCTGACTCACCTTTATCTCCTTGCCTTTGCTTTTGCAGTCCTACTGATTGCATAAACAAATGCCTGCTCAGGGGGTACATGTTCCTGCTATGGAGAAAAACAAACCAAAGGAGAACTGCTGAGCTTGTCACCTGCTTTCTTGGCAGGAGCAAGACATTAATTTTTGCACAGGCAGCTGCGGCAAGAAGCCTGTCCCTCAGGCTTGGCAGGAGCCTGGGGGCAACAAAGGCTTCATGGAGATCTAATTTGCAGAAGTCCCTGGGTGGAGTCTTTCATGTTTCCATCTGTCACCTTTTTAAAGGTCTGCTTTATTATCAGTGCATGTATTGAGAGCCACCTTTACTATTCTGGCTTAAATACAATATTAAAGACATCTAGAGAGATACCAATAATTTAAATAAAAGTTGTCAAGTCAATATTTTTGTGTAAAACTGGTATGGGAGACTGAGAGAAACTACAGAAATTTCTTACTCATCATGGCATTTCAACATAGAATCAAAGAGCATTACTTTGACTTATGTTTTATTTTATTTATATATTGATGCATATTACACAATGGTACTATTAATGGCTGCACAGAGGCAGGTCTGACAGTTTCAAGAAGCATTTTAAGAAGCTTAGTTCTGAAGTATTTGCCTTGTTCCAACTTGCAGTTTGCAGCCCGCCTCGCTTTCCATCCTCTGGCTTCTGAGCTCTTGCTTTTCCATTTGTGACCTTGCCTCGTTCCTTACATCTCATACCTGGCACCAGTTTTCTAATGACAGTCTTTTACTGCCTTTCTTGATGAGAGTTTAGATTTTCCTTCTGGCCTTGTTTCCTTCATCTATCAGCTCAGTCTTCAGTGTCTTCAACATCTCTTTGACCTGAGGATGCCTCTAAACAGTGTCTGTCTCGACTCTGTGAACAGAACCCAGACGTTTAATTAAAAAAAAAAAACAAAAAACCTAGAATGAGGAACTTACAGTCTGTTTGAAAAGAATAGGGCTTGCGTATATTGAACAGCAAGATTTTGGTATGCACGGTAAATGTTCAGAGCTGGAGGACTTTTGAAGCCCCACTTTTGGAAGCAATTTGTAGACTAGGGCTGAAAAACAAGATTTATCTCCCATACCAATTCTGATCAGTTAGTGGTGCCAACTGTGGAAAAGGGTTCTCCAGCTTCATCTAGGTTGAGCACAAAAGAGTATCTTGATTAATGAGGTTGGCTTTGATCAAGGAAATGTGCATTTTTTGTCTCCACTGTGAGAAGTGGCCTGCCATTCAGAAATTTTAAACGAAAGCGTTTTTTAAAAAGTGAAATCCATTTTGAGCTCATTTTTGAGTGTGGTGTCAGATAGCAGTCTAGTTTCATTTTTTACTTGTGGCTTTCCAGTTTTCATAACACCAGTTATTAAAGAGATTTTCCTTTCTCTGTTGTATGTTTTTGACTCCTTTGTCAAAAATGAGTTACTCACTTACTACTGGGCTCTCAATTCTGTTTCATTGATCTGCGTGTCTGTTTTTCTGCCAATATCATACTGTTTTGATTATTGTAGCTTATTAGTATAATTTGAAGTCAGGGAGTATATCTCTGGCTTCAATCTTTTTTTCTCAGGATTACTTTAAGTATTTGAAATCTTTTGTAGTTCCATACAAATCTGAGAATTTTTTTGTTCTATTTCTGTGAAAAATGCCATTGAGGTTTTGATGGGGATTGCCTTAAAGCGGTATGTTATTTTAGGTAGTATGACTATTTTAACAATGTTAATTCTTCTAATCCATGTTGGAAAGGATGTGGAGAAAAGGGAACCTATGTACACTGTTGGTGGGAATATAAATTGTACAGCCACTATGTACAACAGTGTGGAGTTTCCTCAGAAAAATTAAAAATAGAGCTACCATATGACCCAGCAATCCCTCTTCTAAATATCTACCTGAAAAATGTGAAAACATTTATTCATAAATATATATATATATATATATATATATATATATATATATATATATATATATATCCCCCTATGTTCATTGCAGCATTATTCACAATAATCAAGACAGGAAACAACCTAAGTGTACCTTCAATGGGTGATTGGATAAAGAGGATGTTGTATATATGTACAATGGAATACTATTGAGCCATTAAAGATGAAATATTGCTATTTGTGACCACATGGATGGATCTTGAGAGTTTCATGCTAAGTGAAATAAGAACCATATGATTTCACTCAGATGTGAGATATAAAACAAAAAGCAACAAATGAACAAACAAAACAAAACAAAAACTTATAGATACAACAGAATGGTGGTTACCAGAGGGAAGGGGGTGGGGATAGAATGAAGTGGGTAAAGGGGTTTAAATATATGGTGACAGAAGGATACTAGACTTTGGGTGGACAGCACTCAGGGGAGTATACAGATGTATTATAAAGTTGGACACCAGAACCTTATATAATGTTATGAACCAATTCTACTGCCAATATATTTGATTAAAATACAAAATCAGTGTTTTAAGGATATTAATTTGGCTCAGTAAAGAATGGATTAGAGGAAGACAGGATGTTTTCAAAGAAACTTGTTAAAATGCTCTTGAAGTCTGGTCAAGAAATAGCAAAATGGTAAAACTTAGCTCCCAAAGGGGGCAAAAAAAAAATGAAATAAACTAGTGGGAAGGAGAGGGGCTGAGTCAGGATCATTGGGAATTAGTTGGACATAGGCAGAATGTCACAGTGGCAGAATCAGTGATTCTTATCCTTCCTGAGGAGGAACCAACAAATCAGAACATCTGTCTCCAACACTTTCCAAATTCCAATAAACATCCATATTAAGGGCAACAGAAAATTAGGTCCAATGCCATTTGCCAATGGAGAGAGTTTGCCTATATCCTTTCTTGCCAAGTAGTAAGCAGATGGAAGATGGATTGGCTGGCAACATGAAGGACTGATGAAAGTCTGTATTTGGATGGCAAAAAGTGTGAAAATGTAAAGGAATGGATAAAAAAATACTTAAAGAAGTACAATAGAATTGATTAAAATATAATAAAATTAATAAGATTATGTGAGCAACAATAAAAGAAATGGAAAAACTAGAAATGACTCTATAGTTTCAGATCTGAGAGAATGGAGGAGTCTTAAGAGCTAGAGAAAGGAAGCTCGGTTGGAGTATGGCAGAGACTGCTAATTTTTCCTTCTTTTCTTCTCCTATAGAACTAGAGCTGTGGATTTTTATTTTGGTATATTGCGGCTAATGTAAAAATTACATTTCCAAACCTCCTTTGCAACTGAATGTCCAAGTAAATAAGTTCTTGCCAACGGATATAAATAGTTTTGACAGGTGCAAGTTCAGTGTTATACTTGTAAAAAGAAGGTATGTGTTTTCTTTTTCCCTTTATTTCTCCTTCCTGCTGCCTAGATGGTATCTGCAGTGATATGATTAGCCATCTTGAACCATATGGGCAAGAGAAACTCTCTAGAGATGAAAGAGAGCAAGATCGAAGGATTCTGGTCCTTGACACTGCCGACGCTGCCGTATTAGCCCAGGACTGCTTACAGTGGGGCTGTTACACAGTGGCGGGGGTGGAGGAAAGCTATCCTTTCTAATTCACTATAAGTTTGGGTCACTGTGACATCTGTGCCTACATTCTAACTTCTGCAAAAGGAATGTATTAAAAAGTCCATGTCAGATAATCATGCATTTTGCAATGAGATGATTGAACTGCTGAGTGTAATCTTCTCAATGACCAGAAAAAATAGGAATGCCAGAGAACTAGAGGCAACCAAAGGGATTTTTTTTTTTTTTTTTTTTTTTTTAGAGAAAAGCATGTGGGTCTTGATATTGAAAGCCTGATGAGCATGGAGCTGATTCAGGCCAAGTTCTAGAACAGGAAGATCCATGAGCATTTGAAAGAGAGAAGATGAGCGACAAGAGCTGTCAAAAGCTCCTGAAGGACAAATACCAAGTTCTGTTTTGATTGTGACTACAGATAATAAACCAAGTTGGACAAACTGACTTTTGTCCACATAACACATATTTCCGAATTTTTGCAAGGCATTTAACAAAGTCTTTCTAAATTCACTTTTAGAGAAAATGGAGGAATTTGTAGTCAACGATAGTCCAGTTGGATGGATGCTTATATGGCTGAGTGGATCAGCATCAATATGGCAGGAAAGTACAATAATACAAAGATGCTCAACAAGTCCAGAACTTATACAGTAAATCCGTACTTAACATTGTCAGTGGGTTCTTGGAAACTGAGACTTTAAGCAAAACAATGTATAACAAAACTAATTTTACTATAGGCTAGTTGATATAAACAAGAGTTAAGCTCCTGTTGCATATTTCTGGTCATAAAAACATCAACAAACTTCTAAATAAAGACCCCAAACACTTTTAATATTAAACATTGAAACAAATGTAAACTATGTGTACATTTAAGAAATATTAATAAAAACAAGATCATATATTTCTGTTTAGGATCACAGGAGCTGGAGTGTCTCCGGGCAGCTCTGGGAACTCACCCTGGGACAGGATACCCTCCCTCGGCAGGGCACACTCACACACACCCACACTCACTGATACTGGGACAATGTAGGCCCACCAACTACCTTCATATGCACATTTTGGAGATGTTGGAGGAAACTGGAGTCCCTGGAGAAAACCCACACAGACATGGGGAAAATAAGCAAACTCCACAGAGACAGAGGCCCTGGCTGGTAATCAACTTTTTTTCTTCTCATCAACATTATATCAAAAGGATGTTGAATGAAATTCATTATTAGAGGACCTGCTGTACTCCATTAATAGAAACCTAGAGTGCTGACTACTGATCCACCTGCACAACTGGAATATTATGTTCCATTTGTGCCAATGTCGCTTGAAAAGCGACATTGACAGATTACAATCATGGAGAGAAGAGCAATAAGGGTAAACTGGAAACTAAAGGAGCAATAAAGAATGAGAAGTGTTCAACCTGAGGAACTAAGGCTTGGCTAGGGGGTTATAATATGGCAACTGTACTCAAATATCTTAACAATTGTCCCTTTAGAATGTTCTATGAGGTTCCATTGGCTGAGTGTTTTTTCCAAGGTTACACTGTGATGATTCAGTGGCAGATCAAGACTGGAACTCAGATTTCCTAAGTGCTGGTCCCAACAACATAGATTCTTACATCAGGGCCCTCCTGGTGACAAATCACTTGAGCATGGTGCTTTGATTCGATCATTTATTCCTTGATTAGACTCTATTCCAAAAGAAAAAAAATATTAGAAGAGGCTAGGGTTAGAGATACATGTTCCCTCCCAGCTTCCTCCAAGGGCTCCACATCTCTCCCACATACGATTCCCACCCACTCCCCACCCACAACAATACCTGATTTCTCCCACTCTATTATCTCAGCAGCTAATTAAGAGCAAATGAAACTGTCTAAACTAATTAAAAGGTGATTTGGTAGTAGGTAAAAGAGCTCTAGAGTCTAGGATCAGGGGATTTAGATTTATACTCTTTCTCTTATGCCAACTAACTGGATGACTTCGGTCAAAACATTTAATTTCTCTGAGTTTCAGTTTCTTCAAATAAGGAAATCTAAAAATATTTTTGGGCTCTAAAATTCTATGATATCATTTCAAGTGAATTAATATATTTCAGGGGGGTATTTGTACCTTTGAGGATTTCCCTACAGGAACCTCTGGTCACCCAGAGATTCACAAGCTATCATCAGTCATGCAGATAGCTGTCCCGCTTCTCTCTTTTCTCTCCATTATGTGAGTCATCTTCCTTCTCCACCTGTCTAAATGTCACCCACCCTTCAAGTTCAATGTAGAGTTCTTCTCCTTTGATATTCAATAGCACTTGCTGCTATCCCTTGACTAATTAAATAAACCAGTGTCTTTTGGAGCAGGATGAAAGTATGGATTGATTGCTAATCTTAAAAAATCGATTTGTAGTGGTAGAATTTGAGCAACCTGGCACGCTATTAAGGGAGTTATTTGAGAGGCTAATATACATCTATATCCTCCTCAATCGCATATATAAGACTGGCCTTGGAAGTTCCCTGTCTGGGCAAGGAAGTGTGGAGCGTTCCTTGTAACACTCCCAGAACAGTGGAATAACTACAGCCCTGTTTACCATATCACTATTCATGCCATGAATATTTATGGAGCACCAACTTGGTACCAGTCACTGCATTAAATGCTTTACACAGATCATCTCATTTGACCTTCACAGTAATCCTATGAAGTAGTTGCTATTATCGTTCCCTCTTTACAAATGAGGAAACAGAAGCCCAAAGGGTTTAAATTAGTAAGCTGAGATCACTAACTATGAGTAGTGAAGACAAGAGCCAAATCCAAGCTGTCTGATGCTACACCTGAGCTCTTAGCCAGGACACCAGACAGCTCCTTACAGTAGACACAGACTTCTCCCTTTTGGAGTATAGAGCCCAGGAGGAGAGACCTTTGGTTATTTGAATACAGCCAGATACTGTGAGGATAAGGACAAATGCCATGGACACACACAGCAGGGCCAAGGAAAGTCTCCTGAGAAGAAATGATATCTATGTGGCATTTCCTAAAAAGAGGAGCTGAATGAGCCAGAAGCAGAGTGTTCCCCAGACAGAAGATACAGCAGAAGCCCAGAAGCAAGTGGTAGAGAGAGCAGGGCTTATTTGTATAAATAAATGCAGTTGTGTAGGACTGTAGGATAGAGGACAGTTTAAAAAATGAGGCCAGGTGGCAGACTGGGGTCATTGTGTAAAGGGACTTGTACGCTGATAGAAGAAATGTGGACTTTTGCATGAGAGTAGTGGGAGCCATTGAAGGATTTTAAGCAGAAAATGATATGGTCAGAATTGTGAATTAGGACGAGTACTTTGTTGTATATAAAATGGATGTAGCAGCTCCCTCTCTTCTTCCTAACAGAACTCCCACCTTGTTCTGAGAGGCCATGCAATTTAGGGGATTCTCCTGGGGGGCTTCTAGAAAGATTTCCTCATGTCTGAGTAAAGCACAAGAGAAGAAATAACCTTTTCTATCTCCACACATTGTAGGTGCTAGATATGACACCAGAAATAGATGTGGTTCATTAATCTACTAGTTTGAGGATGAAGCTACCACATGGGGGAGTTTGAGACTAAGAGATGCAGAGGGAAGTTGTGCCAGAGCTCTTTAATGTGCCAGTTTGGGGCTGTCTTCTGCCATTGCTGCTACAGGGAAGCCTAGGGAAAAGCCTTGCTGCCACCACACAAAAACTCGCTGTTGTCTATTGGCTGGGGATGCCCCCCTTGACATTCCAGATTTACTCTCAGTCTTTCTCCTCCATGTTGCAGGTTGCATGAGGCTGACTTCTAAGGACTACATCAGCAGGTTTATCTTCCCTGTAGCTTCCAGCTGGGCTGGGCAACAGGAGTAGCAACAAGAGGTCAGAGAGAGGAGGACAGTGAAGCAAGAGTAATTTATTCCTTTAGCTCCTCCAATTGGGGTCCCCGCAGAGGCTTCATCCCTTGTGCAGCTTTAAGCTCCTATAAAGCAAGCCTCTCTCTGTCTGTGAATTCTAGTAAGTGCTTCCTCAGGCTGGAAATGGGGGAATATTACCTTACTAGTCCCTAGCAACTACATACCCCCTTGGGCTTTCTCTATTGTGAGCCCATATCTTTGAAAAGAATTCTTGTATTAAGCTCTAATCAAAATATCCCAGTATGGCTATGTTGTCTTTTCCCTGCTAGGATCCTGACTATGTACATTTTTCACTGTGTTCCTCTGAGGCATTTGAGAAGCAGATGGCAAGACAAGACTATATGTGTAAGGAACATGATGAAAATCTGACCCTGAGCGAAGGAGAATGGGAAGAAATGTTGGATAGAAGCCTTCTAGACTGCCATGCAATCTAAGGAAGGCGTGGCAAGGGTTTTGAAGAGTTCTCAAGCCAGTCAGCCATTATAGGAGTCCCACATCTCCCAGCAATGGGCCTGTCTTAGTACTCCTACTGTCCTTAGTCCATGGTGAGGAGCAGTCCATGGGAACCCTGACTTCTGCACAAATATGACAATGAATTTGAGAGCACAGCTACCTCCTTGTGGTTGGAGGTCAGTGAGGTACATTCTTGTGGCCAGCACACTCATCCAATGAACATTTTTAGTACCACCTTAAGGCTTATGTATTCCCTCAACCCTCTGCTACCAAGACTCTAATTTTTACCTTGCTGTATCTATTTCCCCCTCAAAAGTGTCATGTTAAAATTGAAAATGTGCTTTCTCAGCCAAATGCAGTACCAGGATACCCTACGTGGGAAGGCTGACTGGACGTCCCCCAAAAGGCATTAGAAGGTGTCATTTATTAACTTATAAATTTATAAGCATCAGCAGTCAGATAATTAGTCTGATAAGCTCAAAACTTGATTTTGTCAACACACCATGCAGTTAATTTCCAAGGGCAAGCTCACGCTAATCATGTTCCAGACACTGATAAAAGAAAAAAATTCAGCGTGTTGAGTTATTCACTTTTTATGAGAAACCACCTTTAGAAGGACCAAGACTATCGAAAGTTTCTAGGATCAATACATTACTTTCCTGCAAAAGCTAGATAATAATCAGGAAATGGCTTGTTAAGTATGACATCACCTCAGGGGAATTAGATAAATCTAAGGTTTACAAGCTAGCCTAGTGCATTATAGTCTCACACAGAGATGGTCTTGCAGATAGGGTGTGAATTCTCAAAACACAATGCTTATTACTCTCTAGATACACATACCCATTAGGAATGGTATTGCATACATACTCAAAATCCATTGGCTAAGTCTCCTTCTCCCTTGAACAGGGTTTGAACAAACACTACTAATATTTATCTCTGTGTCTGTCTTTTTTTTCTGTTTCCATGGTTGATCATTACTACCACCACCTCTCTTTACACCATCCCACCTCCCACTCCCAGCCAACCCAAGAGCGCTAGAAGCCATCCTGTCTTTTTCTATTGACCTTTCACATCTTATCCAATATATATTGGTATTAGAGTTAAATACCAAAAAGTCAGTCTTATAACTCCCATTTCCAAATTTTGGGGTCCTTAAATACCAATAAGTCAAATATTAACAAAGCTTCTTTCTTTTTTCATAGCCATGAGCTAAAAAGAGCTGCCTCTGGGTATATTCCTAAATTCACTCAGTTTTCATCTCTGGCAAAAGGCAGCCTCCGACTATGTTTCTTTTTCCCACTAATGGAGTTTCTGTGGAGACTTTTCCCAGGGCTGTGGCTGACGAGAACCATCTGGAAACCCTAGCCCTCTCTGATTCTTCACCTGTTTGAAGAAGAAACATAGTTTGACCACATCCAGCTATATGATCCAGTAATTCTCCTGGAGGCAAACTCCTGCCTCCAAGGAGTCTTCCCAGCCCTCCTGGCAAAGGGAAATCCTTTGTCTCATTTTGGAAAACGGCCCCAGCCATGATGCTAACCTTTCCTGAGGCATATGCAGATGGTAAAAATATACACCCCTTGGTCTTCGTCAGGTCGGACTGTCCTCTTCAGACTTGGCCCACATTATTCCTGTCATCCTTTAACCACTTCTGTTTCACCAGACCATGTTAATAATGTGAATCTAATTCTCCCATTCCACTTTGCAAGAAGTCAGCAAAATGAGCCACTGTCCCCATGTCCCATCATGATCTTTGTACGTTGATTACAAATCTATGTATACCAGCTGAAGGGGCATTTCCCAGTCCAGTTCTCTGCTTCCTCAGACTAAGAGCCAAAAGAGAAAGCCACAACACTCATGTGTTTCAGTCAAATGTGAATAGAGGAGGGATACATTTCTGAAAGTCAGGAAACCCAATTTTTAGGCTGGTTTTATCCTGAACAAACTCAGCAGCCATGAACAAACAGTTAATCCTTCTAGAACACAGTTACAGTTTTAAAATGGTAATGGTGACATCTGGCCCCACTCACCTCCAAGAGCTCTTCAGAGATTAAATATGGTAATGGATGTGAATGTGCTATAGGAAATATAAAAGATATAAAGGGCTCTGCCAAAGTAAAGGGCCACATTTGATGTAGGTAATTAAAGAAAAAACCTGTAACCTGAAGGGGTGTTTGTGTTTAACACAAGAAGGTATCCTCAGCAGAGCTCAGCAAACTGATAAAAAAAAAAATATTCATTCTCACTTACAAACTCCACGGGTTCCCTCCAGGCTTGGGTAGCACAGCAATATCTTAAGGGCTTTGTGACTTCATCAGTTTTGGTCATTAAGTCCCTAGCACTTCCTGAAAAGCTTCGGAGTTGACTGAGATATGCTTTTAGTCACAGCAAAAAGCATGAGGAGAAGCATATTAGTTAGGATCCATGATTTCCAGAGGTAGAAACTCATCTCTAAAAACACAGCTAAGCTATAGGAATTTATGGAAAGTGGATTCTCATAACTGTGGAAAGGTTAAAAGTGTAGCTTGGCCTTGAGGACACCTGAATTGAGGTCTTGAGCTGCGCCAGTAGACTCTCTTCCATCTCTCATCTGCCACTCTACACTTCATTCTCTTAAAGGCATTCCTTTGAAGAGGCATGCAACACAGCCACTTTCAGGGGCCAGACCTCACATCTCACACCTTCACTTCCAATGTGGAGACAATGTCTCCTATTGGTTCCAGCTTGAAGGTTCTGGGAAGTTATTTTGGTTGGTCTGCTTTGCTTCAGATGGTCACTCCTGGACCAAGCAACAACAACTGGAGGACAAATTACCACAATTGACCAAATTGGATTTGAAAATTCAGGCAGTGTCTCACCCCGGTACCAGTGGCTAGAAATCTACCTAATGGTGCCTAATGGTAGGGGTCAGCCTTAGTAGTCCAAGCCTGGCCACAGGGGCAACTCTGTGATTTAGGGTCACTTCCAGAAAACAGGTATCATTGGATATTGGGCAGGCAGTTCAATAGCAGATGATGAAGGGAAGCTGCTGTAAATGTCTCTATGTTTATTCTTTTTATCTAAACTGGAGTCATATTTGTCTGAGAAGCACGGAGACCAAATGCTGATTCTATCAACACACTTGACCATGCCATGCTCAGAGGGGATAAAAACTTTGGTTTGGTTCTATCAGATCGGTGCAGGCTCAACAGCTGAAAACGCATGCGAGGCAGGCAGAGAGAGAGGACAAAAACCTTTCCAGATATTTGCCAATATTTCTCTAAGGATTTGGGCTTCATGGTGATACAGATGTTGTCATCCTTCCTGTCCCACCTCCTAAGCATTTCAAGTCATAGTTCAAACCACCAGCTTTGTATTAACTGATTTCCATGACAACAAATTACTATTCTTTCCCTTTTCCTCTTCCTCCTTTACTTACACATGATATGGAAAGGGCAGTGAATAGCAATATATTTTCATACCACGAGTAGGGACTTGCATGAACAGGAAAAATGTGTCTCATTAACTATGATCAAACACTAGAAAAAAAAACAAAACAAATATATACATGAAGAGGTTGATCTTCCCCCAACATCGAGATACAAATTAAACTTAATTCTCCCAAAAGGGAGTAAAGCAAATACAATTTATTTAAAAAATGCAATTAATTATACACCAAGTACTTTGGAATTACATAATTTTTTTTTAATCCTTGAGTATCTTTCATAAAAACTCTGTGTTTCAGGTACAGAGACTTCACAGGAGAATTTCCCAGAAAACCTCAGTCAACCTAGAGTTATGTGAAAAATTTCCATTTTAGTCTAAGCGGAAAATATGTCTTTTTTACACTGGAGAACTAGAAACACCAGCAGAGTCTGTATGAGCAATCTCAGCAAAAAGAGTTATATGTGACAAGCCACTGATCCTAAAAAAAAAAAAAAAAAAAAGGATAAAGAAAGAAGAGAGGGCCTTTTATTTTGTTTTTAATATAATAACTCTTTTACCTTCCTGATAAGACATTGCAATCCAATATTTGGGCAATTTCTGAGAGACATGAAATACTGGGGTGGATTTCAAATCTCTTCACTGAGTTCTGGGATCACCGAAAGAAAAAGATTATATGTAAAATCAACCTCACCCTAAAATAATAAAAAGAGACTGAGTCAATCATGCTCAGGAGTACTCACTTAGTAACTGTAGTATGCTGAATGGTGCCTTCTCTCCATGAAAAAGATATGTCCACATCCTAATTCTCAAAACCATAAATGTGACCTTATTTGGAAAACAGGTTTTTGAAAATATAATTAATTTAAGGATCTTGAGATGAGATTTCGCTCGATTATCCAAGTGGGTCCCAGGTCCAGTGATAAGTATCTTTAGAAGAGACACACAGAAGAGGAAGAAATGTGACCGTGGAGGTAGAGGTTGGAATGATGCAGCCATCAGAAGCTTGAAAAAACAATGAACAGATTCTCTCCCCTAGAACCTCTGGAGGGATTGTGGCCCTGCCAACACCTTGATTTTAGGCTTCTGGCCTCCAGAACTGTGATAGTATAAATTTTTACTCTTTCGAGCTACCAAGTTTGTTGTGGTTTGTTATGCCTACCCCAAGGAATGGATACAGTAACCCACCCAGATTATGAAGACAGGAAATGTAAAGAAGAACTTAGCCGTTCCAGAGAACATACCCCCTGAAAGAGGATTGTACTATGGCTGGCATCTAAACTCCATACATCCTGCAGGAACAGGCTGTATATAAAGATTTAAACATCAGTGTAATGTACTTGCTACTTGAGGGTATGCGCCAAGGAGAAATAATTTATTCATCACCTAGCATGTGTCAGACACTGTGCCAGTGCCAGGCCTCTACATTATATGTGGGAGACTATATTATTGAGCACCCATATTCACTGGCCCACATCTGCCAACACTTCAGATAAAGGTTGCTCCATCAGTTTGAGCCCCAAAGTGAAGACAATGGGCATGCAATGAGCACGCAGTGGAGTGAGAACAAAACCAGAGAGTTTTTGGGCTCATTT
Organism: Eidolon dupreanum; assembly: GCA_028627145.1. Lineage (NCBI taxonomy): Eukaryota > Metazoa > Chordata > Mammalia > Chiroptera > Pteropodidae > Eidolon > Eidolon dupreanum. The sequence goes on along the minus strand of CM053503.1, from coordinate 73,611,097 downwards.
ATCACAGCAACAGAACCTAGCCTGTTCAGACTGACAGAGAATCTTGTCTAACTTTAACAACCCATGGAGCAGATATTATTATCTTCATTTGAGAAATAAGAAAACTGACACTCAGAGAAATTCATTATCTTGCCCAATGACACATAACTAGGAAAAGGCAGAACCAGAACTGACATCTTAAATGCCAGGGGAATCAATAAAATTTTTTGAGTTGAGGTGATATATGAAATCGTGTTTCAGAACTATTAATCTATATAGAACATGGAGAAACTTTCAAGAAAGGAAAGTGGAAGATCATGTAGGAGGTTATGAAAATAGGGAGAATTCGCACCAGAAGTAGGTATACTCCTCTGGGCTGGCTGTCACAAAGAAACCTTAAAGGACTGTGGTAAGAGAGGGTAAGGCATCGATTTGGGTCAGATTGAAGTACAAAACAGGAAGAGGAGGATAAAAGCTGGGAGCACAGACAGGAAATTGTCAGAGTTCTGTAGTCAGACCCATATTAGAATCCTACTAGCTAAGCCCCATATTCTCCATTGTTAAGTTGGGTAATCACAGCACATTTCCCCTCGGCTTGTTGGTGGATTAGAGATGAGGCAGGTAAAGTGCTTAGCATGTTAAGTTTTAGTTGTGTTATTCTTTCTAAATTTACTTCAGGTATGATCTGTGCATTGATTCTTGAGAATGAATTAGGAATTCCAGAAAGCAATTTGTCTAGGAATTTCTCACAGGTTTACAGAGACTTGAATAATTTTGCAAAGCAATGCTCCTTACAGGTGTTTTTAAAAGATCATCAAGAAAACCCTTTTTCCTCTATAATCCATGTCCTTCAAAGGAGAGAACTTCTTTAGGGAGATGACTTCTCTTCACGGTCAACCTTCATGTGGAGAGAAGGTGGGCAGGAACAATTGTAGCCAAGAGAGGTCCATGTTTTTCTTAGCACAAGAAGGAAGGAAAGTATGAAGGGAAAGAGGGAGGCAGTGAGGAATGGAGGGAGGGAGGACACACAATATACTAGATGCTTTCACATAGTTCATTTATTCTTCACAATAACATATTTAATCTTCACAAAAGTTTAACAGTATTATGTTTCCTCATAACTTCTTTTTGTAAATTATGTAAATGATAATTTAAATAAACATTCATTTAACTACTATTTGTCAAGAGACTGCTATTGTTTATCAGGCATTGTACTAAGTCCCAGGTACACAGTGAGACAAGGTATAGTTTCTTCTCCCAAGGTGCTTTTAGTCTGTTGATGAAAGAAAACTTATAAACAGGTAAACAACATATAATTAGAACTCGTGATGCATTCTCTGATGGACACAAATGACACCCTAATTGGGAAATAAAAAGATGATGTGGATAGGATGGTTGAGGAAAACCTGAAAGATGAAATGGACCTGATCATGCAAAGAACAGGGCAAAGATGTGTGTTAGAGTGGTGATGGGAACAAAAGAGAGCCTCTTGGCTGAGAGCTGGCACATCCAAAGGTCCTGAGGCATGAGGTAGGTTTAAAGCCTGAGAACTCCAGATACTGGGGACTAATGTGGCTGTGATGCAGTGAGTGAGGGGCAAGTGGAAAGAGATGATAGAGCAGAGGCAAGCACCAGATCCCATAGTGCTTTGGTGGTCCTGGTAAGAAGTTTGAATTTTATTCAAAAGGAATTAAATGCAATGGAAGACATAGCAGGAGAGTGATCTTTTATGTATACTGTATACAAACACCTAATGTAAGTTTTTAAAAGAACATTCTGGATGCCGTGGGGAAGACAGACTCAGAGGGAAACAGGAGTATAAGAGGGGAGATCTGTCAGGTTCCAGACAAATGATGACAGTGGCTTTGGCATGGAAGGTGACAGTCAAGAGGCAGAAGAGTGGATGAATTCCAAGGGTACATAAGAAGGTTATGTGGCTGGACTGGTTGAAAGGCTGTTTGAATGAGTTGAGAATCAAGAATGGGAGTTTCTCAACTGGCAGGAAATATATGTGAGGCTCATGTCTGCATCCCCAAAGCTAATTTGGTGGCCTAGGGATACAAAAGGATCCAATAAATGGTGAACTTAAGTAAACTGGTTGTGTTCCTATGAATCCCAGAGATTCTCAATCGTCACCCAGGCTCTTGTTATGACAGTCTCCCCTTGTTTGACTCACCAACAAATGAGTACCTCAGGCATAGTTTCTGGATGTCTTTAATGGCCCTGCTGTTCTCTGGGAGGGACAGATGTTTCCTGGAGCACTAAATACCACACAGTCAAAGGGACTTAGATGAAACAGAGTAGCTGGAGAAATGCCATTGAATGATGAAGAATTTGAGTATCATATTATGTGGTAACTAACCTCAAATGCTTAAAGGACTTAGAGCTGCTTTTAAAATGAGCCTACTCCCACCTGACTCTAGGCACTATAGTTCTGCCACTCATAGACTCAGCTCTACACATTCCCGATGCCCAGTCAGAGCCTGACATGACTCTTAAACCCGTGAGAATTCTAGACCCATGAGCTCTTTTTAATTTAGGAAGGCTTAGTGTCTCCTTTTTTGCCTCCAGAAACATCTGCTCTTCATGGTCTAAGGGAGATAGACTGATGCCACTTGCCAACTTTTCAAAGGATAATAAAACCTTTCTTTGTTCCTTAGAGCCATATGCTTAAATTTCAGGGTAGAGACCTTTCTTTTCTCTTAAGAAAATATTAGTTTACCTTCTAGGTCCTCTCTCCCTTTCTCTAGAGGGAAGAAGGGGTAGATGTTCCAGCTCCTATATAAGCTTTGAGATTCATGATTTCAGAGCCCCATTCCTGTGATACAGACCCACCCACCCCCAACATGGGCAGGGTCCACCTTACTCACCATCTCGGTCCAAGGGGGAGAGGGGGAAAAGCGAACTTCTGCTGAGATATTCTGTAACTAAATAATCAGTTCGATTCTGACCTAGAAGCAACATGTTTACTTTCAGCTTTAAATAAAATGTAGATATTAAAAATTTAGGGACCAGAGATTAGGTCATAAAAGGCACTGAGGCTCCTCCTCTCTCTCTGTCTCTGTCTCTGTCTCTCTCTCTCGCTCCCTCTCTCTCTCATCACTCATTTCAGTAGAATCCAGCTGCCATATTAGAGATGCTCTATGGAGAGGTAGATTCACATGGCAAAGAACTGAGGACTCTTGCTGTCAGCCATGTGAGGGACCTTAGAAGTGGATTCCTTAGCTCCAGTCAAACCTGACACCCCAACTGACATCTTGACTGCAACCTTATCAGAAAACTTTATGAGTGACCCGGAATCACCCATAAAGTTGCTTCCAAATTCCTGAGCTACAGAAAACTGTGAGATAATAAATGTTTAATTTTTTAAGCCACTATGTTTTGGGGTATTTTGTTATATAACAAAAGAGAACAATACAGTTAGCCAGAGTTGTTTTCTATTGCTTGCTACTGAAGAACTCCAATTATTACATGGTATAAGATGCTTAGTACAGTACCATGAAAGTACTCAATACATGGTATCAATTACTATTATGTTATTAAAAGATTAAATCTATTTATTCTATCTCACTCCAGAAGGCAGACCTAGGACTAATGGGAGGAAGTTATAAGGAGGTAGAATTCAATTCAATGAAAGAAAAAAATAATTTCAGTATCCAAAACTGGAAACAATGGAGCAATTTACCTACGCAACTAATGAATTCTCTTTGCCTGAAAGGATTCGAGCAGAGAAGAAAATTATGTATGCTGTAGAATAATTCTTGCATTAGTAGGGAAGTTGAACTAACTAACCTTTGAGTACCCTCCCAGCTTTAAGATTTTGTCATTCAACAATTCAAAATGGCCTAAGGATGCTTGCTTAGTGTCATCATATCCAGCCTCTCCCATTTCTTGGGGCAACCAGCCCAAATATGACATCAGCTGAGGAGTTCATTAAGGGAAGGGAAAATAGATCAGGAGAATTTATGAGAAGCATACCAAAGCACCAAGCCAAAATCTGATTTCTACATCAAGTGTGACAGTCCTGAGAAAGCAAGTTTCCAACAAGTAGGAAGTTAAAAAAATAATAAACTTCAGATAAAGAGAAGCAATGAAATTGACCAAATAACAGGGTAAAATGAAATTTACAGAGAACCCGAAAACAAACAAACGAAACCTTGAAATAGGCCATAGTGTTCTGGCAAGCCAATCCTTGTAGATGATGGGAAAGGCAGCCAGGAGTCTCAGAATGGTACAGTTGGGGAATGAATAAAGCGAGAGCCAGAACCTTGGCGGCTGCTATGGTCAAATATCTCTGAATTGTACAGGGTTTAAAGAAATGATTATGGCAAGATTTCATGAATGCAACAATTAAAGCTAAGATAGATCATCCCAAATCTGAGGAGAAGTGTGAGTAAACTCGATTCCCTCCAGAAAATAGGAAAATGCTGACTGCCAGGATATCTCTATCAAAACCCTAGACTACATGACAGGAGTTGAGCCAACAGCCTAGCAATTATTAGCAGAGACCATCGGCTAGAACCAGGAGGGAATCATAACCCAATTCCACTGTTCAAATTACTGGGGGAGGAAATTCCTACTATGAAACCCACAAAAAGATCAAAAGAAAGTAACTGTCGTGGAGACTTTAAAAATGGAATTGAGGAGTTCATTGCTCAATACATCAGAAGACTGTGGAGGCTCTAAATAATGTCCTTGCAGCTGAGACACCTAGAGCCTCAGATGTCAAGGGACTGGGAGAACTTAAGAAAATAATATCACCAGATGAGACCTGTCTAATATGGGCAAACATCTTCAAACTGAGGCAGAGGTAACATTTTTTCGTCCTCACTGAAACCATCTCTACTCATCGTGGCCTTCCTGCAAACTTTAGATTGTAAGTTATTAAGATATTGAAGGGTGCCCAAAGGAGGAGAAAATTATGAAAAGACATCTAAATGTGAAAAGGAGGCTTAACCTGTAAAAACCGTTGTGAGTTTACAACTTTAACTTGGAATTGCAATATCACATATAAAAAGACCCAGAACAAAATACATCAAAAACCCACCACATCTTCAAGCAATGCAGTTTTAAAATAGGAAGAAATTGCCCTATGCTGTGGAGAAGCACCACTCCCATGAGTTCTATGGGTTATGAAATCACACAGGTTTAGATTGAAATCCTATTTTCATATTTGTTAGCATGTGACACAAATAAGAGACATAACTTTGAGTCTCAGTCTTCTATCTTGTAAAACAAGAAAACATCATATTGTTCCTAAGATTAAAATGAGGATTAAATGAATTAAAAGTAAAGCACTGAACACAGTACTTTGTAAGCAGCTGAATCTCATTAAGAAATAGCGATTAAATAAAAAAACAAAAAAAGCAACAGCTACGGTTGTAACTACAAAGATACAATACAAAGGCTCCCCTTTGAAGCTCAGTGGGGAAATGAAGGGGCAACCAACTCTTTATTACTTATCTACAATGGGAAGATAGTTGTTGACTCACCCCACAGCCCTCACTGACTACATGACTCCTAGGCTTAAGAAGTAGATATTTAAAGACTGATATTTAAAGAGCATTTTCTCCCTCTCACTATTCTCTTTGTTTGAGGCTTTAATAATGTCTTGATTCTTAAAATCCTGGAAGGGAAGAAAATTAGTAAATAGTATTCTGGTTTATAATTGTGTGTAAGATAATAATTTGCTACCTCAAGGGAAATTCTATGATTATGGATGTCCATATAGGAGCCACTGCTTCAAGCTAGTTCCTTGTTGTAGTAACAGTCTTGCAGAATGGTTAAGCCAACAGCTTTGACTGGTTTCTGACATTAATGAGCTAGTTAGCTTGTTAATCCATTTATTCATTAAATAAATATTGATGAGTGCTTTCTATGTGCCATGCACTGTTCTAGGTACCAGTTATAATGATGTCTGTGAAGAAAATAATGCAGACAATGGAGATAAACAGTGATAGAGAGGGGGCAATGGAGTGTGCTATTTTAAATAAGGTGTCCTTTGAACTGAGCAGAGAACTACAAGAGTGAGGGAGTGAGGCATAAGAATATCTGAGGAGAAGTCTTCAAAATAAAAGGAAAAGTATGTGCTAAGGCTCTGAGATGAATGTGCAGGGCATCTTTGAGCAAAAAAGCCAGAGTGACTGAAGTGGCATGAGCAATGGGGTGAGTGAGATGGTAGGGAGATATTTTTATTCAAAATGACCTGAGAAGTCACCAATGGGTTTTAGCTGGAGTGACAGAAGCTGACACATTTTAATTTCATCACTCTGCTGTATTATGAATAGAGAAGGGGACATAAGGGCAATAGTAGCAGAGGGGCAGTCATCCAGACAAGAGATAATGGTGGTTTTGGACTAGGATAGTAGTGGGAGAGGTGATGAAATGTGGTCAAGTTCTGGTCATATTTTGAAGGTAGAGACATTGGGGTTTGCTAATTGATTTGATCTAGGGTATGAGAGGGAGAACTCAAGGACAATTCCAAGGTTTCTCTCTGGGCAGCCGTGATAGTTAATTGTATGTCAACTTGGCTGGGTCCCAGGCTGCCCAGACATTTGGTCAAACATTATTCTGAATGTGTCTGTAAGGGTGTCTGGAGGGTATTCACATTTGAATCAGTACACTAAATAAAGTAATTGTGTGGGCCTCATCCAATCAGTTGGAGGCCAGAATAGAACAAAAATTCTGAACCCGTCTTGAGAAAGAGGCCTCCTCTTGCTAACGTTCTTGAAAAGAGACATTGATTTTTTCCAGTGACTTCCTTGCATTTGCTAATCTTTGAGTTGCCGCACTGTCTTCTATTGGCTTCTCAGTTCTTTTATCACCTGCATTACATCTCCTCTGCTTCAAATCCTTAGTGCTTTGTGTTTCTCTGGTGGGACGATGACTGTTGGAGCTTGGTGTGGACCTCTTTGGATTCTTGGTTTGGGGGATTTTCTGAGCTTCCTGGAGTTTTACGTCCATTTCCTTCACCAAGTTAGGGAAGTTTTCCATCATTATTTCTTCAAACAGCTGTTCAACATCTTGATGTTCTTCAGGTACGCCGATCAGATGGATATTTGGATATAGTGTCCCATATGCTCCTTAAATTATTTTGATAGTCTTGGCATCTTATCTCCTGCCATTCTGATTGGGTGTCCTTGGCTTTCCCATCCTCTATATAGGGCATTTGATTTTTTTCTTTATTCCCTTTGTTTATTCCTTTGTTTATTCCATTTAATATACTTCTCAATTCAGATAATGTGTTCTTCATTTCTGACTGGTTCCCTTCATAATTTCTATTTCCATTTTTATGTTTTTTATCTCTTTGTTGAAGTTCTCACTGAATTTATCTATGCTTCCCAAAAGTTCATTGAACATCTTTATAACCAGTGGTTTAAACTCTGAATCTGTTAGATTACTTAATTCCATTATATCTGGATCTCTGGTCTGTTCTCTCATATGGTTTCTGCTTCTTTGTCTTCCCATTTTGGCTGCCTTTCTGTGTCCGTTTCTATGTACTAAGCAAAGCTCCTAAGTCTCCCAGTCTTCTTAGTGTGGCTTTGTGAAGTAGGTGTCCAGTGGCACAGTCCTGAGAAGGATTCAGCTGCATGCCAAATTTAGCTCAAGCCTCTACCCCTCTGGGGCCACCTGTTGAGATTCAACAAGCAATCCACAGATGCTGTACTTTTAGTTTCCTCAAAAGGCCACACCAGAAACCGAGGCTAGCTACTTCCCCCAGTGTGAGTCTCAGCAAGGTGCACCTGACTCGTTGAGGATATACCTGGATGTGGCTTGGGTGGGTCTGCAAGTTGGGGTAGGCAGGGTTTCAAGGAATCCTCTGGGTGGAGCAATCTCTGTTATCCAGTTTGATGATCTCACATCTATGGAGGCGCTGAGTCCCAGCACTGGGAGGGGGGAGGTGGCCCTCCACAGGGAACAATGGATGCTGCAGGCACTTCCTTACAGAGCAAGTCTCACCTTGGCCCTCATTCCAACAATGTCTTCCTGTAGGTCCCTGGTGCCCCCTACATACAGCCAAATTGTCACTGGTGCTCAGAGTGAACAGGTCCGTCACCGTGAAAATCTGCTCATGGACACGGTCCCTTTAAGGGGCATCTGCTGCTGCCGCAGCCTCCATCTCACTCAGCCACTGGAGACTGGGCAGCCCCATGTCCTCACCCTATCCTACCTTCTGCTGTTGCAGGGTGATTTCTTGGATTTCTCCCTTGTTGTATGGTTTGTTCATCAAGATCTCAGGCAATTTTTTCTTGCTGCTGTCACAACTTTGATTTGATCGCCAGAGAGATGAATAGAGCCTCTATCATCTACACCACTTTTTTTTCTCCCCATTTTATTTTTTAGAGGAACTACAATATATGATGTTAACTTATTATAGTTCTACTATGAATTATACCACGGTATACTTATACAGTGTACTTCCTTTCACTTCCTCCTGGCCTTTCTGCTATTATTGTCATGTATTTTACTTCTATATATGTTATAAACTCCCTCAACACATTATTATTTCAACTTTAAATAATCAATTGTCTTAAATAAATTTAAAAAAACAGGATATGTATCGTCTATATTTACGTATATATTTACTATTTTGGGTGCTTTTCATTTCTTCATGTAGATTCAACTTTCTGACTTATTATTTCATTTCAGTCTGGTGGACTTCTGTATTCTGGTTTGCATTGATTTTGATGAGAAGTTAGTTCTTATTCTAATTATTATTCCCACATATGTGATATTTCCCCCTTTAAGAATTTTTCTTGTTATTTTCAGCAATTGTACTATGACATGACTATAATTTTCTGTGCGTTCATCTTACTTGGAATTTATTGAGATTTTTGAGGCATTCGGGTTGTTATTTTTCTTCATCAAATTTGGAAAAATTTTAGTTACTATTTCTTCAATTTTTTCTGCTTGATATGGTCCTTCAGGTTGCTAACACTGTGCTTATTTTTTTAATTATTTTTTAATTTTTAGATAATTTCTTTTGATCTGTTTTCAAGTTACTGAACTTTTCTTCTGCAATGTGGAATCTGTAAAGCCCATCCAGTGATTTTTTTTAATTTCATATGTTGTATTTTTCACTCTGAGAATTTATATTTGTTTCTTTTTATGATTTCCATTTCCTTCTTTTTATTCTTCTCCCATTCACACATAATGTCCATATTTTCTGTTATAGCCTTGAATATATTTATAAAAGTTGTTTTGAAGTCCTGACCCTTTAATTCCAACATCTCTGTCAACTTCGAAGCTGTTTTTATTGACTGTTTTTTTCTTCTGAATGTATAACACATTTTCCCGCTTCTCTCATATATGTAGTAATTTGTTACTGTGTGCTTGATTTTTGGGACACTCTTTGGTTGAGAGTCTTCCTTTAATAAAGTTGAGTTTTGTTTTGACTGGCAGTTAATTTATTTGCAGCTTAGGTTTTGTCAAGGTTTGGTTTTACGCTTTGTTAAGGCGGGTATAAAGTTGTTCTTACTCTAGGGCTAGAGTACCACTACTTCTGACATTTGGTTATTCTGGAGTCTCAGCTAATTGTTGTGGATTTTTAGTGAAATCCTTACTCTCTGATTTATCAGAACTGTAATGTGCTAGAATCCTTATTCGGCTCTCACCTCTGTCAGACCTTGGAGCCTCACCCTAAACATGTGTAGCTTAGCAACCAGTCAAGAGTCAAGGAGCTTACTATTCATAATTTTGGGACTCTCTCCTTTCAGGTGCCCTACCTGAAAATTCCAACAGCCTTAACATCGCTGAATTCTGATCTATCTTTTCTCTACATGGAAAAACCACTGTATATGTTTGGGCTCTATTTCCCTGTACCTTGATGTACAACATGGCCCCAGGCAGATTTTTTTTCACATAGTATTGAATTTTTCATAGGGATGAATGAGAAGTTCACCTTGTATATTTTCCTTCTCTCAAGGATTATGCTACTCTATTGCCTGTTGCCTAATGCCCACATACCACTTCTTCAGATATTTTGTCCACCATCATGGTTGTTTTAAGTTAGAAGGCCATTTGATACCTGCTTTTCCATCACAGTTGGAATTGGAAGTTGTATCCAGTAAGTTTTTGCTCTGCTATCAGACCTTAGGAATTTTACAAGTCCCTAGGGAAGGAAAAGTTGAAAGGACAAAAGGAAGGAGAATCCCCTAATATTTAGGCTCCAAAATTTCAATACTAAAAGAGATTAAGAACAATTAGTTTCCAAAGAATAAGTTTGAATTTGCATGTGAATAACATTTTTGCACAAAAGGTCAAGAAAACATCTATTGTCTATGTCAAAGAATGGGAGGATGGTTTGTTGATGGATAATATGAAGGAGGTAAAGCCCCTTTAGCCTACATAGAAATGTGACTACTAAACACTCGTTTTTCAACAGTATGGTAGGCTGTAAGTTGAAGTGAAATTACAATTGATTTTAAAAAAATAAGGCAATGTAGGGATTTTTTTGTACATAGAGTTTCGAGTGTAAATTTCCTCTTAAAAAAACTCCAAATTCAATGACTTACTTAAATTATAGAAACTTAACTAAAGTGCTCCTGAAAACTCTTTGAAAAATCACACTAGCAATGGTTAAAAAGAGGGGTCCTTTTCAACATAAAACTGTGAACTACAAAAGCTGAAGGAATTACAATTTCTCTGGTGTAGTTAGAGTAATGAAGAGATAGAAATGAGAAAAACCTTCCTTTATGATGCATATTATTCATCTGCAATAATTATCTTGCTCATAATTGCAACAAAGTACATTTTGTAAGTTATTAGGTAAGGCATGACTTTATAATTCATAAAAGAGAATTAAAGTTTTCATCTTTAAAGAAGAAAAAGTCTGTTTGAAGGCATTCAGCCTTGATCTTAAGTTTTTGAGCTTCTTGAGAACAAAGAAATCTACTCTGGCTCATTTCAGCAATAAAAGGATTTAAAAAGGAAGAAGAATTAATCAGCTAACGGTCACCAAAGGAGGCCAAGAGATGAAGGATTGAAAACTGGCAGCCAAGAACAGTGGCCCACCTATGCTGCAGAGCTGCTTCAGTGAAGCCATCAGAGGCCTGTCCACTGGGGCTGCCACCATAACCAGGCCACCATAACCAGGCATACCATCAGACCCTCTAAGACTGCAGGTTTAACAAACTGGATGCCTTTGCCTTCATCCTTGCCAAGTGGATTCTGCACAGGCCTTGCCTCTCACCATCACCAGCTTCCAAACAAATTCAGAACAGATGTGACTGATTGGTGGACCTAGATTCCATAGTTGCATTCTTGCTATATAGGTGGCTGGGAAAGTGAGGTTCTGGCTTCTATACTAGAGAGAACTGCATTCATAAGATGGAAAATTACCCTAAACATAGGCAAATTTCAACCATAGCTGCTAAGCATAAGCCAACAAATGAAAGAATGGATAAAGAAAGAAAGGAGGAACCTTATAAATTATTCAAATCAATTCCTTCATTTTACAAATTTGAGGAAATAAAGACACATAGACGGGAAGTAACTTACTCCAAAATGACTCCTTCTCACTCTAGACAGGACCCTTTCCAACTCACAGGAATAATGAGTATCTTGGGCACGACTTTCTTTCACTTCCACAGAAGACATCTCTAACTGACTAATATATTCATTCTAGTTGAACCCAGATTTGGCCTTGCAGTCTTTCTCAACACAGCCCACTGAGCAGCCACAACTACAACTGGCTCAAGAAATGAAAAATATTTTCCATCCTTGTACTGCACCAGGCTGATATTCACTCAACAAATTCTTGAATAAATTAATGAATAGAATAAGGTCTAGAATAAATGACACCCTTGGAGTCCACAAAAGATCTTTTAGGATCTTTAAGATCTATCTCTTTAAGAATGAATGTTTATTATACCCAGTTGTCTCTATTTTGGTTACTGGCACAAATTCATAATGTATTTACAACAGTCAATAAACATCAGGCTTCAACTCTTCGTTCTGCCAATAATAGCACCAATCTCCTCATTCATTCAGATGAAGATTTTTCTCTCTTTGCTATTGTCAAGTGTCAGAGTGGGTGGGATTATGGCTTGGGAGGCGTTTCTTCCTGACATGGGAGGCAATAATGGCAAAGATGCTACTGTACTCTGTCATTTCTCTTTGGAAGTGGATCGATGCCAAAGCAACTCTCTAGCTTCTGTCACTGCTGAAATCCAGAGTAGGTTTAATTACATTGTATGAGTGGTATCTAGTCCAAAGATGAAATAGGGCTGGTTTCCTGCTTAGTTAATTCAGTGAGTATAATGAAATTTGTGTAAAGTGGGAACAGTTTTTTTTTTTTTAATAAGTCATGCTTTCGGATGCAAGTGGCAAAAACTTCAATTAAAACTGGCTTAAGAAAAATATAAGCAACTTTATTGTCTCATTGGAAAAAACACTGAGGAGTGGATTTAGTTCCAGGGACTCAAACATGTTTACCTCTGGACTTTGCCTTCTTAGTTGTTAGGCCTTGCATCACAAAATAGCTACTAGAATTCTCACACTCCCTGGCTCAAATCCGGTGGACTAGATAGCACTTCTTGGTAGTTTCCATATAGTACTATTATTCGCTCCTATTGAAACAATTTGGAACATTCCAGAACCAATTATTGTGGCTTGGGTGATTCAGTGCTCTGGTTGGCTATGTCTAGATCATATGTTTCATCCTGATCTGAGGTTGGAACCAACACTGTTACATGCAAAAACAGTGAATGTCTGCTACAGGAGCATATTCAGACACTGTCAAGGAGGGAAGAGATGGCCCACTCAAAGAGAGAGTGAAAAGCGTTTATGAAGGGACAACATATGAAGTGTGGGCAATGGTGAGGAAACTAACAAGGAGTAGGGAAGCACCTAGGACTAGGAACAGTGGAAACCCTAGGGTTGAGGGGGCAAGAAGAAGGAGCTGTTAGCGGACCTGGATGAGAGTTACAGCCATGGGAGCAAACCATAAGCCAGAGCTGTGACCACGTGAAAGGAACAGAGCCATTGCTAAATCACTGCCCAGAAGAGAGGAGGTAGAGGGAGATGATTCCTCTATCCCCACCTCCCAATGTTGCTGTTTTAAAATTTTTGATTTGGGTAGATGTGGGGAAAAAATTAAATCATTTCTTCAATTAAAATAAATTAATTAAAAAAGAAAAAATAATAATAACAATTTAAAAATAAAATTTTTTTATTTCATTGCCAACATTTTAAAATTAAGCTATTTAAAGTAAATGATCAGTTTCCGACATTCCTGGGAAGATAGGGCAACATCTGGTTCTCTTTCCTTCGTGGCAGTATTTCCTTGGAGAAGAATAGTTGCTAGTTGTTCCCTTCTCTGTGTCCTGGGCAGGGTGCTCAGCACTCCACATCTTGTTCTTGCCTCCAGGTGGAAGGGAGGACTGCCTGTTTTGTCTTGGCTCAGGTCTGTTTTACTGTTTACATTACCTGCCTGCCCTGCCTTTCGTTTGTGACCTCTGACTGAGGAGAACCACAATAGTCTTCTGCAAAGGTTTTAAAGGCTGAGAGAGGAAGAGCTTACTCTTTATTACAGAGAAGGGTCTAGCATCAGTGTGGGGTGGAGGGGTTGCCGGGGAAAGCAGGGCAGCATTCTAGGAACATGGACATCAGCTCAGTGTTAGAATGAATTTTAGGTACTTGACTTCTCACCCCTGAAATTGTCACAGAAAGTGTTTGGACAGTCAGGTGCCCAATTGTCAGGAAAAATGAAGAGGGATATCATCTCCTTTAAGGAATTCTCCAATGCTCAGACTCAAAAACACTTTTTTAATGGATCACATAGTCACATAATTCATTAGGTATGAAAAGGTGCATAGTAGAAAGTCAGTCAGTCTCCGCTTCTGTCCTTCACGCCTCAGCTCCCCTCTGAAAGGCAACCATTGTTCCTTTCTTATGTGTCTTTCCAGAGGTGTCCTATGCCTATACACACATATTTTTCCTTATATATTAGAGGACAAGACACAGAGAGTAGTGTTGCAGATAGACTCAGATTTACCAATACACAATGTTACCAGTCCTCTCCTGGGAACCTTCAGAAACACAAATCCAGTCATGTTAGTCTCCTACCTAAAATACTCCTCTGGTTTCCTCTTGTTTGTAGCATATAAGACGAACCCAATTCTGGCTTACAAGGCCCTATGCGATCTGGCTGCTGCCTCCCTTTCAGTTATCTTTGGCAAGGCCACCTAACTTCTTTGCTCCACTCAGACTGAGTTTTCATTCACTTTCTGCTAAGGCCATACCTGTCCTCTCCTTTCTTTAGTACTTGCTGTTCCACCGCCCATTCCTCACTTGTTCACTTCTGCTTATCTCCCAGGCATTCACTTACAGAGCATTTCTTGGATGCCAAAACCAGGTGAAGTGTCCCTCCACCTGCCCCCTACTCTGTATCTACATCCCTGATTGTAACACTTCCTGTAGTTAAAGGTAATTACTTACATAATTGCCTATCTTCCTAGCTGGGCTATATGAAGACAGGGACTTGCCCATCTTCATTCACCAATATATCCCCAACATTTAGTGCATTTCTGACACAGAGAAGACATTAAAACATAGTCATTGAACCAATGAATGAAGCTCATTAGAGAGGAAAAGAAAGATCACAGGCCTTGCTTCTCACATCCTACCCCATTTTTTGGCACAAATGTGGATTGGTAACTGGGTAACTTATTTTCTCAGAAGCAAGAAAGCATTAAATAATAAAAATCTGAATTCTACATGTCCCATATTCTGATATTTAAAGATAAGTCACACCCTATGAGATGTGAAATAAGGATTTTCTTTGATTTGTCTGCAGTTTAGCTCTGAGAAGCTTTGACCTTCATCCTCTGATGAACGAATCTCAATCTGTATTAAGCAGCCACTAAACTGATCATGATTTTCTATGCCCAGAACAATAAACCAACAGATGTTTGGAAAGGGCATTCAAGGAAATGAAAAATTATTTATAGGAATATAATGGAGCCAAAAATTTAGGGCCCCCCAAACAGTCATATTTAACAACTGTTAAAATCAAGACCACAGGCCTAAAATGGAGTTGCTTATGTTGAACCCTATGTCGCCAAATTGAGACTTAATTACAGTTTTGGCTCTCCCAGAAATGGAATCTTAAATCAGTCAGCCGGGAGTCACCTGATCAGCACTAGTTAGATAATCTGCCTGGTAGACTCCTGTCATTCCTTAAAGGAAAGTAACTTTGCAATAAACCACCTGTTTTTTCCTTGTTTCTCCTCTAATCTGCCTATAAAAGTCTTTCATTTTGAACAGCTCCTCAAAGTTCTTGTTTGTCTACTTGAGTGGATGATACTGCCTGGTAAGAATTTATTTCACTCAAATAAACTCTTTAAAAAAATCTTAATATGCCTCAGTTTATCTTTTAATGGTTCTAGTGTAAAAAGATGGAATCAAAGAAGACCCCCCAACAGCCCCCAGGAGCAATGAGCAACAAAATAGAGGTACCTGTTAAGCCCCTCAGGTTCACCACTTTTTCACTGCCTCCAGAGGTGGGAGGTAAGTCTCTCTGGGGTCCTAGCTCCAGTGGCTTTTTCATCATGAGCTTTCAGACTTTGAGCATTTCTTTTTCTGGACTGGATCCAGAAACCACTGGAGTCAGGCTGGGTCCGATTTAAAAACCAGGGTCAGATTGGCTTCATTGTAGGAAACAGACTGGGCCCAGTGTGAGAATTACGGTGACTAAAATTTTGTTTTAAGGCCAAACAAGGAGGGTAACCATACTGAAGAGTAATTTTTCACTCAAATGGCTAACCTTGTAATCAGCTCTTTGTTCTGCTTCTGTAGACATGCTTGGCACATGGGCTGAAGGGTAGAGTGACCTCGATATCAACTGAAGACTCACCCTCCCCTTTGCTTGTTCTGTCTAAATAACAGATGTATCCCCCTTGCTTGTTCTCTGCAATTGCCTGTAGCCCATAGCAACTCCCACTCTCTGTAACTGTTTGAGGACAAATTAACCAATTGGCTCATGCCAACTGTAACTGTGCAAATAAGCCCTAGAAAAGCTCAGGGCCCAGATCTTCAAAGTGCTAGCTCTTCTGGGACGGCCGGCATAATAAACATGAGTTCTCCAACTCTCTGAGTGATACTTAGTTTCTCACCGGTCTGATTTTTTCTGCAGCAATACCAAAAATAATTTTGACTTACAGTGATCATAGCTGAGAACTTTTAACCTGGTTACGGATATCCACTTATGACGTGCTCCACATGGGTCTTCACTGACAAGAGTGAGTAGGGAAGGGTAGAACATTTGGGATATTTGGAGTTGAGTGGAACAGGAATGGAGGGCTGAAGAAATTTACCTGGCTGCAGCACCAGTCTCTGAGGGAATGGTAGGAAGCACATTCACCCTTGTTGACCTCATGTGTGTTTTCTGCAGATGGTATATAAGGGGATTGAATTTAGCAGATGGACTGAGGCAGTGGGAATCCAGGTGAAGGATGATATTGATCTGTGGCATGGTTTGGAATAATAACTTTATTCACAGAAAATCCACATCTCATGGTTGAGGAAGGGGAGCAGCATTCAGTCCCTGGGAGAGGCCTGGGAATATGTAGGCAGGAGTCAGGTGCTCACCTAAGTAGTCAGGGTTTTTTTAAAAGGAGCCAATTCCAGTAAGATTGTTGGGAGGTGAGTTGGTTAAAATTTTTATTTGAAAGTTTATAATTTGTGTTATAGATTCAAGAAACAATCTATTAATTTCTGTATGTCCAAGGCATAAGAATGGTTTATCAGAATTCTTCGATCAAGTTGTCAAGTGCAAGGCATTCTGTTTGTCCCTACAGTCTCATCTCTTGTAAATTTTCTCCCCCTAACCCACACCTTCAGTTGGCTGCAGCAAACAGTTTGCAGACCTGTTCCTTGTTGCCCTCCAGCTTCCCTGAAATTCCTTTCCCCTCTACCCACTGTCTGATGGTCTGATGAACAACTTGTTAATACCTCCACTTCCCACCCAAGCAGAGTTGATCCCTCCCACCTTTATCCTACTGCTCTATATCTCAATTGGTGTATTTGTGACTAGGGCTAATATTCAGCTGTTATGTACCAGGTTGGCTGCACCAGTTGTAAAATTATCAAAATAGTTCTGTACCAGTTGATAGAAAGCTGCTGTCCCAAGACCCCCATGTGCCTCTCTCCTGCTCCCACTCCACCAGGCACTCCTACTTGCACTTTCCAGACCACCCTAGGATCCAGCAACTGGAGGGATTCATGCTGTGAGCAGCAGGACCATCTCCAGCACCCTGGCCAAGATATTCTCTTGCTCTCATCTAGCCTTAGGAATTCCCAAGTGTGGATCAGAACTCCCGGGTTCAAGTCCCACCTCTGATTTGTGAATTCCTTAGTTCCTTTGAGCCTTACTTTTCTCGTTTGGAAAATGGAGATGAAAATGCACTCGAAGGGCTTTTAGTAAGATTGCTGAGTCAGTGGCATATGAACTTTAGATTTCGATAGCTAGGTTATGGTCATTTTGAATAAACTTTAATCTGAGTAAGGACACTGAAAAAATCCAGATGAAGAAAACGAGGTCTGGCCGGCACTAACCTACCTGAGCCACTTGGTGTAACAGACATTGTTGCCAGCCAACTCTGCCACACCCAGTGGCCACGGGAGTGGCCAAAGGGCGGGGCCTCATTTCCCAAAGCCAAGGCAGTTGCCTAATTGGTGCCAGATTTCTTATCAGACTTTAGCTGTCTAAATCTCTCAGGGCCTGTGATAAAGCAGTTTTCATTGCCTTTGGTTTTTCCAGAAAGCTCTTGAATGGGCGGGTGAGCTTTAAAGCTGCAAAGTCTTCTGAGAATCAGCGTTTCTTGGAAGTTCTTAAGAGCCCAGGCACTACTCCCTGGAAAATGTGAAGTTCCTGGGGTTTATTAGAAGCTTACACTTTCAGTCAAAGTTAAACATCTAGAAAACTGTTCCTGGGAAGTATCGTCAGCACCTTCTTAATTGGCTGCCTTGGAACCATCTGAAGGCTGTGGTTTGTACTTCAGATGTTGGAGCAATACCAAGCCCTGATCAGGGTCCCCTTCTGGGATGAAAGATAAGTAAGAACCTCAGGTCTGTGTCTCTAAGTCAGGGAAATCTTTTATTTCAAGGAGTCTGGCTGTGGGTATTGCATAAATCGTATTTACATTGGTGTTAGAAAGTGCATTTCTCCCTCAGGAGATTAAAACATTTGAGGGCTTCCCCTTCTTCCTCTTTCCCTTCCTGCCTCCATCGCCACAGTCAGGGTGAGAGCTGAGATAAGAACATTTGCTTCTTCATGGATGGCTACCTCTGTTCCGGGTTTCAGGGGGCAAGGTCTAGGACCAGGGAAGTCCCTGTGCGTTTGCATTCAAATGGGCAAGAACATGGACCACAGGATCCAGGTAGAAAGAAATGCCAAGGAGCGGGCCTCCCATGCCTCTCTCACAAAGACCCTGTCTTCCGTGTTGCCAATCCCCAGCCCACTAAAAGAAATCAGAATGTACAGCCTGTAAGTACAAGAGGCAGGACCTGTTCTAAAATTGCAGCTGGCATCCTTTCCCCCTCCTGCTATTTCTTTCATCTAGTGGCCCTTCCACCCTCCAAATGAATAGGACGGGTTAGAAAACAGGCCATCTTTCAGCATGAAGCAAGCTTTCAGTTTTCAAGAAGCAGTTAGTAATGTTAAACAGCCTTTGTTTTCAAGAACTAGGGGCCCAGTTCAGTGAACAGGACATTGCTATGCAAAATATGAAGAGGCTGCAGAATGAAATGCCATTTGTTCTAAAGAGCACTATCATAGCACTTGGGTATTTACTGGAAAAAAAATTACCATCTGCAGATGGTTTAGTTACAAATTTATACCATTTCCATATGTTAGTAATGCAGTTCTAGAAATGAATCTAATCAAAGTTCTGTTTTAGCAAGGAGAATGTTCTCACTTTAATTCAGAAAACCATTTTGATCATTTCCATATTTTTAAAAATCAAAATCCAGCAGACTGTCTGTGATAAGCCATTTAAACACTGTGAAAATAAATAAATGTATTAAAATAGTCTTGATACCAATGGATTATCATTTAACATTATAAAGCATCATCTTGTAACATGATGGTATCTCAGAGAGAATGTATTCACAATTTTAATTTCAAGAAAGCGCTATTGTTTCTTCTTTCATTTATTGAGTTAAAATCCAAACTATTTTAGAGTCATAAATTTGCAATTTACATACCAGTTGGATCAATCAGAGAAGGAACTTCCAATGCCTCATTTTAGGTTATGCCAACACATAAAACTAATTTGACTAAGTTCAATTCATAATTTGATCAAACTTTTGGCTTAAGTGAATTAATGTTGTTTAAACTCTATTCTAGGGATGAGGAAGGGTGTCAAATAGAGATACGTTATTAGAACAAAAATTCCAGCTCTCCTCGGGAGACAATAGAGTAGAGTTGTTTAGAGCTCAGGTCTTAGATTTCACTGCCCTGGGTCCTAATCTTGGCTCTGCCACTAATGAGCCAGCTCAGTTTGAACAACTTACTTACCCACCCTCAACATCATTATTGTTAATTGGCAACAATTAGAATACTTATGTCATGGTGATGTTGCGAGGATTCATGGTGAAAATGCATGCAAATGCTTATCATAGCTACTGACACATACAAAGCATTCTATAAATATTGTTTTTATAGTTTGGTTTCACAAAATGTCCTAGCAACCAAATCATTGAGAATTTGTTTCTGCAACTGGCTAATGAAATCTGGAATTTGCCTTTTGGATTGCTGTTGCCATTGTTTCCCCACCAGTTCCCATGATTTAATGAACACATGATGGTGCCAATTCCCAGAAGAAAAAAAAGCCAAGAAAATATAAGGATGGTGTTTGGTATTGTACCAATAACTCATGGTGAATCTGGAAGGGATGTTAACTTTCAAGTCATTAATGAATCAAAAACCCTAGTAATGCATCAAGCCTTCCAGGGAAAGGAATCATCAGCACACAGAAGGTGGCTGACAGCAAATTTCCTTAGCTCTAGAAGCACCAAACCCAATCTCATTTGCATGTCTCTCAGGGCTTGTCATGCCATGACTTGTCTTGGTCAGTTGGAGTCCAAGACACAAAGCCAAAAGACTGTAGTGATAGTGAACATCTGGAGTAGTTTTGTGGTTCCTTCATTGAAACCATTTGCACCTTAACACCTGACATGGACAAATGGGTCTTTGGCACTGGCGTGTTTTTAATGCCCCTCTTTTCAGTGCTGATCTTCCTCTAGGCTTGATTTTCTGCAGCACCAACACACATCACTTTGGACATTGATTAAGTAGGATAGACAAGACTATCCTACTTATTCAGAAAAGCACAATCATTTTCACCTGAATATAACCAAATATGCCCAGTATTCTGAGGATTATCTCAACGTTAATTACTTGTATGAAGGCAGGTAAGAAAGTATATTCTTCTGCACCTCCCAACAGACAAGTACTTAATGTAAACAGGGAGAAGCACAATTTCTTTTTGTGACCCCATATCTAAACTGTTACAGGTTAACATAATGTACATGCACAATTTGAAAATATGTAAATGTTCTTTGGAAAAGAATCATGGTTATCTAACTCACTATTTTATGCCTAAAATCTAGCACAGGGCCTAGAGCATAGTATGTATTCATGAATATTGAATAAATTAATATATATGATCTCTCTCACTTTTGTGCCTCTGTCTGAAATCTTCGCTTTTGTCCACTAGGAAATTTCTACTCATCCTAAAAGTCTCTGCTCAGTTATCATTCATTCTCTGAAATCATTTCTTTCATTTTAGGTAGCTGAATGCCTTTTCTCTGCTCCCATACTATCCAATACGTTCATGTCAAGGTTTCTATATAAATAACAAAGTCTACTCTGGCTAAATCAAGCAGAAAGAGACTTGCTAAAGGATATTAGTTGGCTCACAGAATTTGAGGGAAGGATGAGAACCAGCTCAATACTACCAAGCTAGGGGGAACAGCCAGGAAAGAGCCCAATCATATTAGCTGCTTGAGACAGGATACATAGCAGCTACTTTTGCTGCTTCTTAGCACTGATCACCCACTGAAGACTGAGGGTATAAAAATATGGCTGCAACCACCTCAGAAGAACTGACAGCTCTACCACTCTTCTTGTCAGAAGATTCAATCTCCTGGGTATGTATATGTATGTTGATCAATTCTGCCTCCACTTGTGGTAGAACATCCAATTGGAAGACCATAGGCCACATGCCTGAGCCCAACCTGCAAGAGGTTCTGGGAAATGTAAGTTTTCATTTTCTAGGCAAGGTAGAAGGTATTTTGAGAGAGCCATCTAACTATATGTGCCATAATCCACAATACCACTGTCTCCCTCACTTGGTATGAATTCCTTCAAATCTGAGAGAAATAAATAATCACCATGGATCAGTGCAGAAAATCTAACACCTGATAATAGGAATTTTAGAAAGAGAAAAGAGAGAAAAAGTGCCTTAAGTACCAGTAGCACTATTTTAATAAACTACAATGAACTGTTACAGTGAATTTAACCTAAAAAAATTAATTACCCAGGATGAAGGATAAGGGTCTCCATATTAATAGGTGTGAATTTTCAAAAACCCCTCCTAGACAATCTCTATGAAATTTCAGAACATCAAAGATAAAGAAAAGACCCCAAAAGCTTCAGAGATAAAAAAAAAAAAAAAGTCATCTACAAAGAAATACGAAAGAAAAAGACTGTCATAGCAACACCGGGCACCAAAAAAAAAAGAAACAAAACTTTTAAAACTAAAAAAGAAAAAGAGGTCTCTGACTTGAATTCTATCCCCTCTCCCAGATAAAATGTCATTAAATAATGATGGCAGAATAGATATCTTTGTATGTGCAAGACTCAGACAGTTTATCCCCTAGTCATCCTTCACTTGGGAGTTACTGGAGATATACTCCAGTAAAATGAGGAAGTAAATCAAAAAAGTGAAAGTCATAAGATCCAGGGAATTGTGTGTCCAATTTAGAGAACCTAAGAGAAGGAGAATAACAGCTAATTATCAATCCCAGATAATTAAGAAAAAGAAAGCAATCGATCTAAATTTGATAAGGTAAATGGAGAATTCCAAAAGGAAGGCCCTGGGGAGAAAAGAACTTCCATAAACTAGATGGTATGCTAGAGACATTTTAAGAGCATAAGCAGATGATAGAGGCAGAGAATATAAAATTTAAAGCAATTAGAAATTCCAGGAAAAATTAAAAACTATGAGAAAATGAATGTAATCATAGCACACTATTCTTTCCTCCAGAAAGATAAAACTGTAAAGACTGTTTAATGATTTTTTTAATTATTTATTTTTTATTAAGTTTATTGGGGTAGCATTGGTTAATACAACTATATAATTTTCAGGTGTACATCATAATTTCACATCTACATATTCTATTGTGTGTTTAGAAACCAAAGTCCAGTTTCCTTCAGCTACCATATATTTCATCCCCTTTACCCACTTCGCCCTCCCCCTACCCCCTATATTTGACCCCCTTTACCCCGTCTACCTCCTCCCGCCTCCCCCCCGCCCTCTGGTAACTACTAGTCCATTGTCCATATCTACGAGTCTCTGTTTGTCCTGTTCATTTGTTGCTTTTAGATTTATATCCCACATATAAGTGATATTATGTGGTTTTCAACTTTTTCTGTCTGGCTTATTTTGCTTAGCATGATTATCTTGAGGTCCATCCATGTTGTTGCAAATGGCAGTATTTCATCTCTTCTTATGGCTGAGTAATATTCCATTGTATATATGTACCACAGCTTCTTCAGCCAATCATCTGTCATAGGACACTGGTTGCTTACGTGTTCTGGCCACTGTGAATAATGTTGCTGTGAACACTCGGTGTGCAAGTATCTTTTCGGATATGGGCTTTCAAGTCTTCAGGGTAAATACCCAGTAGAGGCATTGCTGGGTCATATGGTAGATCAATTCTTAGTTTTTTGAGGAACCTCCATACTGTTTTCTATAGTGGCTATACCAATTTGCAGTCCCACCAGCAGTATCTGAGGGTTCTTTTTTCTCTGCATCCTCTCCAACATTTATTATTACTTGTCCTATTCTAACAGGTGTGAGATAGTATCTCGTTGTGATTTTGATCTACATTTCCTGAATAGCTAGTGATGTTAAGCATCTTTTCAAATATTAGTTGGCCATTTGTATGTCCTCTATAGAGAAGTGTCTATTCAGGTTCTCTTCCCAATTTTTTATTGAATCTTCTGTTTTTTGTTGTTATTAAGTCATATGAGTTCTTTGTATATTTTGAATATTAGGCCCTTATTGGAGGCATGGATGTCTCTTTACCTTGTTGATGGATTATTCTGCTGAGCAGAAGCTTTTTAGTTTGATGTAGTTCCATTCATTTATTTTTTCTTTTACTTCCCTTGCCCTTGAGGTCAAATTCATAAAATTCCCTTTAAGCCCAATAAAATCCCCTTTAAGTCCAAAGTCCTTGAGTTTTGTTCCTATGTTTTCTTCTATGCTTTTTATTGTTTCAGGTCTTATATTCAGGTCCTTAATCCATTTTGAGTTAATTTTGGTATGTGGTGATAGACAACAGTCTAGTTTCATTCTTTTGCAGGTGGCCTTCCAGTTTTCCCAGCAACATTTATTGAAGAAGTTTTCCTTTCTCCACTGTATGTTTTTGGCTTTTTTGTTGAAAAGTATTTGCCCCTATAAATATGGGCTTACTTCTGGACTCTCAAATCTGTTCCACTGGGCCATGTGTCTGTTTTACTGCCAATACCATGCTGTTGTGATTACTGGTGCTTTGTAGTATAATTTGAAGGTGGGCAGAGTAATGCCTCCAAGCCTCATTCTTTTTTCTCAGGATGGCTTTGACAATTTGGGGTCTTTTGTGCTTTCATACAAATCTGATGACTTTTTGTTCTATTTCTTTAAAAAATGCCAATGGGATTTTGATTGCATTAAATCTGTATAATGCTTAGGTAATATGCTCATTTAAACTATGTTGATTCTTCCAATCCAAGAACACAAAATATCTTTTCATTTCTTTGTATCTTCTTCAATTTCTTTTAATAAAGTCTTATAGTTTTCATTATATAGGTCCTTCACATGTTTTGTTAAAATTATTCCTAGGTATTTTATGGTTTTTGTTGCAATTGCAAAAGGAATTATTTTTCCACCCCTTTTCCTGATGTTTCATTATTAGAGTATAGGAATGCCATGAATTTTTCAACATTGATTTTGTATCCAGAAACTTTACTGTTTTTGCTTATTGTTTCTAGTAGTGTTCTTGTGGAGTCTTTAGGGTTTTCTATATAGAGAACCATGTCATCCGCAAATAGTGAGTGTTTGACTTCTTCGTTTCCTATTTGGATGCTTTTATTTATATCTTTCTCTTGTCTGATTGCACTCACTAGAACCTCCAATGTTATATTGCATAACCGTGGTGATAGTGGACAGCCTTACCTTATTCCTGATCTTAGAGGGAAGGTTTTTAGTTTTCCACCGTTAAGTATAATGTTGGCTGAGTGTTTGTCATAGATGACCTTTATTATGTTAAGGGACTTTTCTTCTATATCAATTTTGTTAAGTGTTTTGATTATAAATGGATGCTGTATCTTTTCGAAGGCTTTTTCTGCATCTATTCATATGATCATATGATTCTTATCTTTTAACTTGCTGTATCATATTAATCTATTTGCATATATTGAACCATTCCTGTGCTCCTGGGATGAAGCCCACTTGATTGTGGCGTATAATCTAATATGTTGCTGTATTTGATTTGCTAGTATCTTATTTAGTTATTTTGCATCTGTGTTCATGAGAGATATTAGTCTGAAGTTTTCTTTTTTTGTGTTATCTTTACCAGGTTTTGGTATTAGGGTGATATTGGCCTCATATGAGTTGGGAAGTATTGGCTCTTCTTTGATTGTTTTGGAAGAGTTTGAGGAGAATAGGTATTGATTGTTTAGTAGAATTCACTGGTGAAGACATCTGGTCCTGGACTTTTACTTTTGGGTAGGTTTTTGAT